>PVKE010000765.1:84578-124720 GCA_004027555.1 Craseonycteris thonglongyai | reverse complement strand
ATGGGTGATGTGATGTGGACTTGTACATCGGGAAACTATCTAATTGTTACCAACCAATGTCACCCCATTAAATTTAACAATAAAAAAATATATATATGGAGACTGCTCTGGGCCCTCCCCCTTCTCTCTCTGTCTCTGTTACTCTCTGTCAAAAATCAATGAAATAATTCTTGAAAAAAGCCCAAAATTATCTGAAACTCCTTCCTCTTTATCCCTCATATCCAATCATTTTGTCTCAAATCTGGTCAATCCCTACTTTCCCAAGATTCCTCCTACATCTTCTTTCATTATAGTCAAACCTTTGTTAACTCATGTCTGGATTATTAGAATAAAATGATCTAATTGGTTTCCCTGACTCAGCCTCTAACTACTCACATCCAAAAGGGTCAATCTTCCTAAAGCACCATTCTGGTTATGCCTATCCCTCTTTTAAAACGGTCAATTAAACTGACTGTGTATCATCAAAACTAGTATTTCAGGATCCCATCAATCTGACAACTGATACCTCCTCAACTATTACTGTTTCACCTCCAAACTCAAAGCCAAATGAAAACTTTCTACTCTCCATTGCATTCCCCTTCTGTGGTTCTGCTCATGCCTGCCCTCTTTCTTTTACAACCAAGGGTCCATTCAAATAACCTACTCCACAAAGTATCTCCCAAAGTAAAAAAAGAACTGCTCAAAGAAAGGAAAAGCTAAACAGAGAATGCAGAAATTAAATCTACAGGATTCAATACTGGGGATGGGGTGCCTTTTGAATGCATATACTATAAAGCTTGAAAGGAAGGAGAAAATAGAAAAGAAATGATAAAAGGGAGGAAGGACACTTATGATTTTGGACAAAATTTGAGGTACCTGAATAGATATCCAAAAGATCACAATATAGACCTTGAATTCCAGTGTAGAGTCAGGATGGGGAGACACAGATTTTGAAGCAAACCTACAGAATTACTACCAAAAATTGATTGAAACTACCCCAAACCAGAAATCAAGGACACACTCAAGGGACAAGAACAAAGCTTCAGCAAACACTGTGCAAGATAGAGGAAGGAACAGAAAGACCATGTAGTTAGATAACTCTAATCCTAACCTTTCACCTAAACTCAAAATTCACTGACTCCAGCTCTCTCCAACTTCACTGTTATCAAAAACAAAAAAGAGAAAGAGCTATGTTCTTTTGGGAGATTATCCATTTGTTCAGTAAGGCTAAAATCTAAAGTAAATTTTTTTTTATTGAAGATTTATTTTTATTGTTTTTTTTGACACAGAGAGAGACAGAGAGAGAGAGACAGAGAGAAGGGGGAGGGCCCAGAGCAGTCTCCATAATTGACAGCGTTAGTTTTCCATATAGTTTCACTCCACAGGTTGGCACAGGGCTGCGCAGGGCAGGGATGGGCCAGGAGCCTCCTGCATATGGCACACCCCAGCTCAGCACATGGGTCCGCATGGGCAGAGCCTGAGATTCGATCCTCAGGCTCCGGGGCTGCAAAGTGAGCACTTAACCCGCTGAGCCACCCCGGCTTCCCTAAAGTAAATTTTTGATAAAACAGTAGCCATATCACAGAAGCCTTTATATTTTATACCCCAAGGGCAATGGAAAGCTATGAAAAGATCTGGGCAAGGAAGTGTCCAAGATGAAATCTGCATTTTAGAAAGGTAATTCAAGATGCCAGAATGAATTGGGAAGAGCTAAAGGAGAGATATTAGAAACTCAGTGGATATTATAGAAGTCAGAGCTACATAGCAGTAGAGAGGTGGTGAAAATGTCAACCTATATATTAAGTATCCAAGGCAGATTGTAGAATACAGAGAATATAATTACATTCAACACATTTTAAAATATATTGTTAATAGGTATGTATAAATATGTCCCAAGATATTAATATTTTTTACTTCTGAATGGTGGAATTATGTGCAATTCTTTCCTAGTACAGTAAGTTTCTAATTTGTGTATACAACAAAGACAGTTCTGGTACAATTTTTTTTTTTTTTAAGATTTACATTATTGAAATGGGCAAGGGGCCTCCCCTCAAGCCAGAGGCCAGTGAGGAGTGGGGGGGGGGACCAAACTTGGGGCCTTCTGCATTGGAAACACACCCCAGTTCAGGATATGGGTCCGCACAGGCTGGGGCCAAGATTCGATACTGTCCCTGGGGCTGCAAAGCAAGCACTTAACCTGCCAAGCCATCCCAGGTTCCCCTGGTACAATTTTTTTTTTTAGTAAAGAGAGAAATAAAGAGAGAGAAAGACTAAGAAGTCTTCACTGGCTTCTACAATGAAGTCATTGGTGACTTGAAGGGCACAGTTATAGAACTACAGTATGGGACAAAGCCAGATTTCAGTGGACTGAGGACTGACTGGGAGGTGAGGAAGGAAAAACTAGAAATGAAGTCAACTCTATAGAATCTCAGATGTGAAAAGGTAAAGAGAAAGAAGTAGAAATTTTCTATTTTTATTCTAGGTAAAAATATCCTAATGGAAAAGTATTAGTTGAATCAAAGGTAAAGAAACAATTAGCAAAAATATGATGGGAGTGAAGTCTCCGCAAAGGTAGAATGGATGGGGTTTCAGAGAACAAATAGAGAAAAAAAGACTGTTCCTATCCACTTGTGACAGGAGAAAGTAGAGCCAAATGACTTAGCATGCCTCCAAACTTATTTTTGTGGGGGTTTTTTTATTTGTTGTTGTTTTGTTTTGTTTTGTTTGATTGGGGGGACTAAGAGGTTGAGGAAAATTCACATTTGATGGCCTTGATTTTTTCAAATTAGTAGGTAAATGACAGAGGAGATAGATAATAGGGTACAATTTGAAGGGAATGAAGAAATGACCTGTGATCTAAAATAGTATATTTTCTCAAAAAAAGTTTTATTTAGAAATACTTACAGATTATAGAAATGTTATAAAGATATTATAGGAAGTTCCCTTGGTTTCCCCTAATGTAAACAACTTACATTATCACAGTACATTTGTCAAAAGTAAGAAACCAACAACTAGTATTATACATCACTATTAACTAAACTCCAGTTTATTCAGATTTCACCAGTTTTTCCAACAGTCTCCTTGTTCTGTTCCAGGAGCTAATCCAGGATACCACAGTGCAGTTACTTACAGTAGCTCTGAAGGTCCAATCAAGATGGAGATGGCACCCATTTGCATGGTTGTGTGCTTACTTTTCAAACTTAGCAGCCTGGGTCTAGGGTACAGAGGACTAACAATAGGACTGAACCAGGAATATGGGTTTGTCAGCAGTGAACAAAAGAGTAAGAGGGCCTCTGTTACCTTAGCAATGCTGGAAATACCCTATGAACAGTTTAACACATGGAGAGTTTAACATAAAAATTACATTATAAAAGACCTCAGTAGAAAAACCTTGGAAAGGAATGAAATGTGAGAGATTGGGTCAAAAGAACTAGAAACTATGAGTGGTATGAAAATAAGACTACAAAAGGGATGAATAAACACATGGACTTTCATTTAGTTCATGACAGATGACAATAACACATGGCATAGCAAAACTAGCAGGCCTCAAGAATTCTGAAAGAACTAGTCCTCGTTCCCTGAATTAATCCTAAACTCAGAAGCTCTAAAATATAGGAGTACTCAAATCTTTGAAGGAGTCAAAAAGGGACATACAGCAGACATAATGGCATAAAGTGCTTCTAAGGAAATGTGAGTAAAATATTGTTAGTTCTGAGACCACCCTATTTATTAGCTTATCTTTCTCATGCTGAAAGCAACTATGAGAGAGAGATGACAAGGCTCTCACTTCCCTCCTCTGGACTTTTCTCTCCCTTGGCTACTCCAATTCTAGGGATAAGGACCTCAGACAAAGAAAGGTCTACCCTCAAATTTTAAAGTAAATTGACTTAAAAATAGCTGAGAATATTTCTACATAGCCACTATTTCACACCTTGTCCATCAGTCAAGATTCCTTATAAGTGAATTCAAGTAAAGGGTGTCCCAAAATTCACGCAATATTTGAATTTTGCGTCATTTGTGCGGTAAAGTGTTGTCAATGGAAAAAAAAGACAGCGTGACAGCTGACAGTTCAGGGTTAAAAATGGAGCGCTACATGAAAGAACAACACGTTTTCACTGTTGAGCAATGAAAATTTAGTTTTTAATTATAAACCTGTGTTTTCTATCAAAATTACTTCTTACACGATTTTTGGGACACCCTTTACTATATTCCTTCAGCAATTAATACTAGAAAGTTGGCCTTCGGGAAAGCCGGGATGGCTCAGTGGGTTAAGCACTCACTTTGCAGCGCCGGGCACCAGGGATCGAATCCCGGCCCCCGCCCGTGCGGAACCATATGCTGAACTGGGAGCTCCCCCAGTTCAGTTCTCTCTCTGTCTCTGTATCTCTCCCTCTCTCTGTCAAAAACAAAAATAAATAAAAATATTAAAAAAAAAAAAAAGAAAGTTGGCCTTCTCCAATAAACTGCATCCTATACTTGACAATGAATGCAGTATGTGAGAGCAGGGTGATAAATTTTGCCTCCACTGTAGTATCTGTCACATTGGACATATCTGGATATAACCAGTTCTGTGCAGTCATATGGTATCTCCCCTCCATCAGTCTTGACCCTGCACACACAGATGCTTCACCCAGTGAAATGGAAGTGTTCAGACGTTTGGTTCAAGCAGTGTTGTTATTGAATTTTTAACAGCAGAAAAAGTTCCTCCATTTTTTTTTGAAATTTTTGAAAAAGAAGGTGAGGAAGTCTTAAAGAAGATCGTTGCAGGTGATGAAACTTGGGTCCATCCTTATGACCCCAAGAACAAAAGGCAGTCCATGGAATATAGCCATAATGGATCACCTCAGCCCAAAAAATTCAAAACTCAGGACTCGACTGGAAAGCTCATGCTGACTGTTTTTTTTTTAGATTCTGAATGTGTTGTTCTTACACACTTTCTTGAAAAAGGAATAGCAATAAACTCTGAACATTATACTGAAAGTCTTACTGCACTAAAAAGAATTACACAGATTGAAATAAGAAATGAAACATCTTCAACACAACAATGCCAGATCTCATGCAAGTGCAAGTAACAAGAGATGCAATTCAACGCCTGGACTACCAGATAGCCCAGACCTGGCTCCCAGTGATTTCCACCTTTCCACCTGTTCCCAAAACTTAAGGAACACGTGAAGGGCCAGCACTTCATCTGTGATGAAGAGATGAAATCTGCAGTGAGAAAATGGTTTCAAAAACAAAACACCGATAATTTTAAGGACAGATTTCAAAAACTGGTGTACATAGGCAGAAGTGTATTGAAGCATTAGTAATAAAAAAATAATTATGCAGCTGTTAAATAATCTGGGTTTTTGTTTTTGTTTTTTTATTTCATTAAAATATCTTTTTCCATTCATTTTCTATTTAAGTGGAGGCAAAATTTATCGGCCCATTCTCGTAATTTGGCCTTTTTGTCAACTCCTTAAAATCTCTGAGCTGGGAAAGCTGGATGGCTCAGTGGATTAGGCGCTCACTTTGCAGCCCCGGGGACCGAGGATCGAATCCCGGCCCCAGCCATGCTAACCCATATGCTGAACTGGGGAGTGCCCCCAGTTCAGTTCTCACCGGGGTGAGATCCTGGCCCAGTTCCTGCCCTGTGCAGCCCCGCCCACCTGTGGAATGAAACTATGTGGAAAAATCAATGATGTGCAACTATGGAGACTGTTCTGGGCCCTCCCCCTTCTCTCTGTCTCTGACTGCATCTCTCTCTCTCTGTCAAAAAACAATAAATAAATCTTTAAAAAAAAAAATCTCAGAGCTAAATGAGCCCTCACTGGCAATTGTTTTACCTCTCATTACTAATATAACTGTTTTGCTTTTTCTATATATATTTTTCTAGTTTTCCTGGCTTCCTCAGCTCCTCTTTGGGACCTCATCTATCATTCTGTGTGTATGTGACAGCATGTTCAAGGAAGAGGGAGAAGAGATCAACCTAGCTCTTTCTTATTATTGGTTTTGAAGCAAAGCAAAGGGAAACCTGGCCTTTCAGCTCTAATAGCTACCATTTTCTGGCATGGTGTCGAGAAGCCAGATGATGTCTGGGCACACGCAATCATTATCTACATGAAGGAGCTGCAGATCTGTGGAGTAAGTCCTGTCTGGACAAACAAAATAAGGAGAGGCCAAAGCAGAATCAATCCAGCATAGTGGCTGACAGTTCGACACTGAATGTGTTCCCTGATACTACTTCCCAGGAGAAGTCTGGATAGATTGATTAGTTACCAATTCAAAACACAGACTCCTTGAAAACCCCTTAAATCTTTCTTATTAAAAAACTTATTTGGGGGAAGCCAGATGGCTCAGTGAGTTAAGTGCTCACTTTCCTTTGCTTTGATCGAATCCCAGCCCCAGCCCATGTGGACCCATATGCTGAACTGGGGAGTGCCCCCAGTTCAGTTCTCACAGGGGTAAGACCCCGGCTCAGTTCCTGCCCTACGCAGCCCTGCACCCACCCGTGGAATGAAACTATATGGAAAAACCAATGATGTACAAGCATGGAGACTGCTCTGGGCCCTCCCCCTTCTCTCTGTCTCTGTATCTCTCTCTCTCTATCTCTGTCAAAAACAATTTTTAAAAAGCTTAAAAAAAAACAAAACTTATTTGCTACTGCAAATCTCCATATCCTGGGTATATAAAACTTGCCCAGAAAAAAAGGGACAAACCTGACAAGGTATCAAAGTCAACCAAGTACCAAGATCAACATTAACAGTGATAAATCATGTTGACAGTATGTGCTTTTTTATTATTATTATTATTAATTGTTCAATTTATTGGGGTGACATTGATTAATAACAATTACATTGTTTCCAGGTATACAATTCTACATTGCATTGTCCATACATTGCATTATGTGCTCACCACCCAGAATCAGCTCCTGTGCTCTCGATATGCTGAAAATGGCACTTTATCTCTCGTCTTCTTCCCCAAAGCACATAAACTCAGTCTTATCATGAGAAAAATACCAGACAAACTAAAAAAGAAAGGCATTTCACAAAATCCTTAACTGGTACTCTTCAAAATTGTCAAGACTGTTAAAAATGGAAGTCACAGCCAAGAGAAGTCTATGGATAGATAACCTGACTAAATGCAATGTGCTATCCTGAATGGGATCCCAGAACAGAAAAACATACTAGGCAAAACTAAGGGAATCTGAATAAATTATGGACTTTACTTAATAACAATGTATATACAGTAAACTCTCCATTAACTGGAACTCAGCAACCAGCACTCTCAAGCAACCAGCAGAAAAAATTGAAGAATACTTTCAATTAAAATTAAAAATTAACTTCTAGCGGAAATGTAAGTTTAAACTTGGCGCACCATGCCATAGGTAAGCTTAGTCAATACTGCAGCTGCCAGTAGCAGACTTTATGATGAAATCTGTAAGTTAGCTAACTCTGCTAATGACAAAAATCTGTCTCAAGATGAACTTGATTGGCTTGCTATGTTTTTTATGGATGAAGCTATTCCAGTAACTTATACACTTAATATAGAATAAATCAGACACTGTTGTGAATCTTGGAAAAATGCATGTTGCGGAGGAGGAATAGAGTGATGATGATGGGTGTGAAGTGGAAAAAGTCTCCTGGCACAGTTATAGCACCATTTGAAATTGTAATAGCTTTTGCAAAACAGCAACCCTTCTTCATTTCTCAGCATGTTATGCAGTTGTATATCATGTAAAACCTGACTGTGTGAGAGACACAGAGGCTCAAAGCAAGCTGATATTTGTTCATTTTTCAAGAAAGCTGCAAATACATTTACCAGCACAGCATCATCTACTGATGTAGATCCAAGCCTTCTACATTCACTTCTCCTGATCCTGCTCTAGCTACATCATCACATCCTGATGATCCTGATGTGATGTCTACCCAGTAAACTCTCTACCCCTACTGTAACAGTTTTAAGTGT
The DNA here is from genome assembly GCA_004027555.1 of Craseonycteris thonglongyai. NCBI lineage: Eukaryota > Metazoa > Chordata > Mammalia > Chiroptera > Craseonycteridae > Craseonycteris > Craseonycteris thonglongyai. Next base: position 116,794 of record PVKE010000765.1, on the reverse strand, counting down.
GTCTGTGTTGTTTTTTCCCTGTTACCTGAAGTTAAAAAAAATTATGTTAGTGAAGTTCAAGATAAAAAGTTCACTGACTGCCATTTAACTAATATTGCACACTGCATTCACATAGCTGTTTTTACAATAAAAATGTGTTAAATTTGTCTTGATTTGCTCTTAATTATTGTATTTCAATATTACCATCAAGGCAATACAGAGTAGAGTAGAGTAGAGTATGGTATAGTATGGTATGGTATGGTATGGTATGGTATGGTATGGTATGGTATGGTATGGTGTACAGTTTTAGTTAGGCCTATTTTTAATAGTAACTCTCAAACAACCAGAAACTACATTTATCTGGCACCTACCAATTCCCAGGGGTACCAGTTAACTGAGAGTCTACTGTATTTTTAGTGTAATTAAGTTTAATTTTAGTATAATATCAAAGAATATCTGCAAATATCTGAAAGAACATTTAAAATATTCCTCCCTTCTCCAACTACAAACATTATCTTTGTGAGAATGAATTTCCTTCATATACTTCAACCAAAGTAATAATAATGGACTGAATGCAGAAACAGATAAGAGAATCCATTTGCCTTCTATAAAGCAAGACAAAAGCAATTTGCAAAAAGGGAAAGTAATACCCCTCTTCTCACCAAATCTTTCAGAAATGTTTTAGAAAATGGGTATTTTACCTGAAAAATATATTCACATCAACATGTAATGAGATTATTTATTTTAAAATAAATTAATAAATCATTTTCAATTTGTCAATGATAGATGTAACTAAAATATAGATAAGATGTAACTGAAAAACAAAGCTCTTTGAGGCCCTCTACCTTTTAAAAGGGTAAAGGAGGGGAAGCCGGGATGGCTCAGTGGGTTAGGCGCTCACTTTGCAGCCCCGGGGACCGAGGATCAAATCCCGACCCCGGCCCGTGCGGACCCATATGCTGAGCTGGGGAGTGCCCCCAGTTCAGTTCTCACAGGGGCGAGACCCCGGCCCAGTTCCTGCCCTGTGCAGCCCCGCCCACCTGTGGAATGAAACTATGTGGAAAAACCAATGATGTGCAAATATGGAGACTGTTCGGGGCCCTCCCCCTTCTCTCTGTCTCTGACTCTGTCTCTCTGTCTCTCTCTCTGTCAAAAACAATAAATAAATCTTTAAAAAAAAAAAAAAATTTTTTTTAAGAGTAAAGGAGTCCTAAGATCAAACAGTTAAGAATGTCTATCTCAGAGAAAGAAAAAAAGGCAAATAAAAGAAATACATATATTAACATAAAACAAACATACATACAAATCCTGGAAAGCATATCAAGGGGCATAAAATACCAACAACAATAAGAACACCAAGATCCAAAATATGACAATCTGACAAAAAGTATCCACGGTTTTAAGAATATACCTTTTCCAACTTAAGAGAGACTACTCGTACTTTGAAACTTACTTATGTTTTTGTGATTGCCTCTGCCACTAGGTTGCAAGCCCCATGAAGAAAGAACCCTATATGTTTTGCTCATCACAATGGCTGGCCCAGCACCTGGCATAAAGCAGGTACTCAAATATTTGTTGGATTGAAAACAAAACAACAAAAAAGACAAAAGACTTACAAATAGAACCCACTGATATCTCTATTCAAATTATAAATATAAAATTTTACACTCAAAATTTACCTATGTACGGTACATAGTAATAACATTCATAAAAGCTACCATTCAATGAGAGCCTATTTATTTGTATCAGGCACTATATTGACATTTTATATTTTTAATTTCCACAACCACCATGGGATATACTTTACAAGTAAGGAAAATAAGGCTCCAAGTGGTTAATTTACTTATCTAAAGTTGCAGGCCCACATCCACCTGTGTGGAATGAAATTATGTCACAACTAAGGATGTACAACTATGGAGACTGCTCTAGGCCCTCCCTCCCCACTTTTTTCTCTCTCTCTCACCTTCTCTCAAACAACAAAACATCTAATAAAAAAAAAAAAGTCAACAAGTTTTTCACTACATATTGACATAGTGCTCAATACTGCTTACTTTTACTCTCACATTTTCTTGCAATTTTCAGAGGAATTCATTTTGTAGAAGTCCCTTTTTCTCCTTTACCAAATCTCCCACTCTGTTCCACTATCCTCCAACTTCTACCTCTTTGTGTAACTCAATTAAGTAATACAGAAAGCACTTTGGTTAGGGAAAAGTATACATTCTCATAAGATATTATGAGAAACTTCATTAACAATGATTGAAGTAATATAAAAGACTAAAGGGGAGTATCTGATACCAGAACATGAATTAAGGCTCTCTGACCCATGGATCTTGCAGGATGACTTCACATCCAGTTACTCATGCTGTGGACACCACCACCTCAATTACCAAGAGGCTAATCATGAGAACCCCTAGATGTGGCCATGTCTTCAAGGCCTGAGCCATTATTTACCATTTAGATAGTATGAAGACCGTACCTCTGCCAATTCCTTGCCAGTCTCTGCAACCAAAGAACCGATACTGAAGAGACCAGAGTTCCCAAGACTTCCTCCAGGCCCAGGATAACTTGAATAAAAGAAACTGTGTTCCCAAGAACATAATGGCCACAACATCACTATAAGAAGTGATATTACTGTTGCTATCATTCTCCCCACTGCTGCTGAACATATGTAAATGTTTCTCTTTTTGATCCCCCTTTTGGTGAAAGGAGAAAAACAAAATTAGCCAATCATGAACTATTCTGGAAAAATTACAATGCCATAAACCTTACCACGTCATCTGATAATCTTACAAGCCCCAGGTTTTCCAGACAGGGATCCCCAGAATTTGTGAAAGTTTTACACAGATTATGTGGAAATTTTTTAAACGTCACAAAGTCCTGAATAAGTCTTACCTTACTATCCAGATTAAAGAAAAAATACACTATAAGAAAGGACTTTTCTACCTTAAAAATTAATTCAGCTGCAATCGACTTGTTAAAGAAACCTTGGCTGAAAAAAAAAGTATCATAAAAAGTCACCTCTGTGGCCTATCATTCCGTCACTTTTATTAGTAAGCCTTAGGGGTTGCATTTAAAAAATCTCAATATACTAAGATTTAAGTAATAAAAAAAATTGCTTAAGCAATAAAATGTCATCAAGTACATACAAGCTACTAACTAAAATAAATAGGACTTCAAAATGTCCATTAAAAAAATAGTTTACTGGGATGTTAGGATGGCTCAGCATGTTAAGCACTTGCTTTGTTGCCCTGGGGTCCAGGAATAGAGTCCCGGCCCTGGCCTATGCAGACCCATATGCTGAACTGGGGTGTGCTTCCCATGTGGGAGGCCCCCGGTTCAGAGGGGCATGCTTCCCATGCAGGAGGCCTCCCATGTGGGAGACCACCGGTTCAGATGGATGTGCTTCCCATGCGGGAGGCCCCCAGTTTGGTTCCTGTCCTGCACGGCCCCACATTCACTTGTGTGGAATGAAACTATGGCAAAATTGATGATGTATGGCTATGGAGACTGCTCTGGGCCCTCCCCCTTCTCTCTGTCTCTCTCTGTCGAACAATAGGGGAAGCCAGGACGGCTCAGTGGGTTAAGCGCTCACTTTGTAGCCCTGGGGACCGAGGATCGAATCCCGGCCCCGGCCGTGCGGACCCATATGCTGAACTGGAGAGTGCCCCCAGTTCGGTTCTCACTGGGGTGAGATCCTGGACTAGTTCCTGCCCTGTGCAGCCCAGTCCCACGCCCACCTGTGGAATGAAACTATGTGGAAAAACCAATGATGTACAACTATGGAGACTATTCTCGGCCCTCCCCCTTCTCTCCGTCTCTATATATCTCTCTCTCTCTGTCAAAAACAATAAAAATAAATCTTTAAAAAAAGTTTACTTCTGTATTACCTCATAATTCTAGAACACAAAGACATTATTAATACAAGATTATACTGTCTCACTGATCCTTTACCAACATTGAAAGTCCCTGCTACCATTCAAATAATGTGAATGTAGGTCTACATATTGAAGTCCCACTTTTCAAATTCTCTATGGCAGGGGTCCACAAACTACGGCCCGCGGGCCACAGGTGACCCACCAAAAACATTTATCCGGCCCGCTGGGTGTTTTTGCCAATGCTGCCTGTCTTGCTTAGCAGCCGACTCATCCCGGGCCCGCAGTGTGCATGTGTGGACATGCTGAGGGACAATGAACTGGCCCCCTGTTTAAAAAGTTTGAGGACACCTGCATGGCTTCCTACCACTCAAGAGTTGCTTAGTACTGTAAAAAGTACCGTACCCAGAAATTAAAATTTATAAAAGTGATCAATAAAAAATAACCATTTAATTTTTCCACTATGCCTCTCATTTGCTTATGTTCTTTTGCTAAACCATTATCCCAAATGCTCATCTGAATCCCCTCAAATTAAAACTTTTGTTAAAACACAGCACTAGGAAGCTCCAACAAGGACGTGTAATGAGACATACTGGGTCTCTTTTACCAAAAGATATGCATATATTTTAACTCTTCAGAACATAAATTGAAACTGCTGAGCTATATGCAGGAAATTTTTCTAGGAAAGGAAAAAGATCTAGAGCCTTCTGTGGGATTCTGACTACAAAGCCAACACACATCACCTTTTCTGAGACCTGCCTCCACTCTTAAGAGTAGGAGCCTTCAATTTAGTAGTTTTCATTTCTAGATCCCAACCCCACGGCCATACTAAATGATACAGTGACGGAGAAGTGAATCAAGTTCAGCCAATCAAATTTACTCTTCCAGGAATTATGAAATGTGGACAGTGAGCTAGTAAGTAACCAGTTAGTTAGAGGCACTAGAGCCTGAGTTCACATGTGGCTCCAGGAATGAAGTGGCAATTTCCCCCCATGTGTTTGTTAAAGCATAGAAGGTCAAAATGTGGAAGGACAACTAAGCAGTATAAAAAGAGACAAGAGAGGACACTGACTGACTAGAGGGGACAAAAGTGATATCTGGGCAACCTTGGCTGCTAAATGCTACCCAGTTCCTAGTTCGTATCCTTCATGAAGCCACTGTTCTTGGGTTAAGATACCTCCTTACCCCTATCCCCAAAGCATTCCTCTTCCTGTTTCATGCCCTCAAAAAATTCATTACAAGAGTTTAATACATAAATTTATAACAGGAGCAATGCAGAAAGGGTATGATTCATAAGGGGTCTGAGTAGTACCAGATAAGTTGTTTCTATTCACTGTCTATACCCTCAGGAGAAATAATGAGACAGAAATAACCAAAACCTTAAAAGTAACAATTATCTGTTTGCATAAGGCCTCAGCTTTGTACTCCCCTACAACACTCACCTGTTCAAAAGTTCTGCTGGTTCACAGCAGGAGGTTTGAGCAGACTTTGTTCAAGTTCTTTTAACACTGTAAATAAAAAAAGTATTACAGTAAATGACCCAGCAGTCACCTAGGAAGCTTTGAAAACATAATTTTTATCATGAATATGTTTTACAGGAAACAGATTCCAAACCTGATTAAAATATTAAAATCACCCAGTGTGCCTATAAACCAGATTCCCCATCTAACATCTAGAGAGTCTCTCTCAGTATCTCTGGAATGGTACTGGAAAATGCATTATTTTTAACAAAAGTTTTAAGTGATTCTGATGAAGCTAACAAATTAAGCACCACTATACAGCTTTGGGAAAGAGATTATTTGGAGTTTTCATTCAAAACCACATTACAGGGATTTGGTTTTAACTTTTTAAACATATCTAATAGAAAAATGACAGCCAGTAACATAGCAATGTAATATATGTCCTATGCAAATAATCAATAAACCCTAGAAGTATGACCACTGCCAAATTACCTTAGGAGCAAAGCTCCAAGTATGCTTTCAATTAGAAAAATCACAACTTTCTTTTAATGCTCTGCTGAGACAACATATTACATTAAAAATCCACAAGATGGGGATATTTCAAGTGACAAGAAGTGGACTGAAACAGGTTCATGTGGTTTCTTAGCTAAAATCAAACGATGATTCAAATGCTGCTCCTAAAATCAAAATACAATAAATAAAAATTAAAGTTGATAATTTTACTAACAGTAAGAAAGTAATTTTAAAAAGCCACTTTTGCCTTTGATTTCATTGCAAAAAATGTAGCTGTATTATTGTGTCCACAAGGTCATCCAACTTTACCCACTGCTCTCTACTTTTTATAAAGGCAGACAGAAGGAACAGAGGGGAGAACTCGATAATAAGACAAACTCTCCTCTGGGCTTAATTCAAGAGAACAAGGAATATCCTTTTATAAGTATAAAGTCCAAGTTCAATGAAACGCTGTAATTAACAAAATATGAAATTGTGATCCTTAATTACTTACGTAGGGAAGTATGTGATAACTTTTAAAATATTTTTAGAAAATTAATTTTGGCCACTTACGTGAATATCTTTTTGTTTTCAAACCTCTCCCCTCTTCTCCCTCAACAGCACACAAAATTATGGGCAATTCAACAAAGGTATCACTTTGTATTCCTATATAATTAATCTAAAATATTAGAATTCTAAGTATAAATAAGCTTGCCATCGGATTTAAAAATCTACTTATATTTTTAAAGACATGTGCTACTTCAGCATTAAAAATGAATGGACAGGGAAGCTGGGATGGCTCAGCGGGTTAAGAGCTCTCTTTGCAGCCCTGGGAGCCAAGGATCAAATCCCAGCCCTGACCCATGCAGAGCCATATGCTGAAAGAGCCATATGCAATGTGCAAGGCCTCAGTTCCGTTCTCGGCCCCCATTTGGCCCCTGGCTTGAGGGGGCATGCCTCCCATGCGGGAGGCCCCAACCCAGTTCCCACCTTGCATGGCCCTGGCCCACCTATGTGGAACAAAACCATGTCAAAAAACTGATAATGTACAACTATGGAGACTGCTCTGGGCCCTTCCTTTCTCTCTGTCTCTATCAAAAACAAGAAAATTCTTTTTAAAAAATAAAATAAAATAATGAATGGATATCCTAGGACATTATCACCATAAAATCCTACTGGGGAATCAAGGGGGAAACAAAAAAGCTTGGGTTCAGAGTTTTACAATGATGACCAAATAATAAGGCAATTCAAACTGCTGAAGAAAAATGAACATTTAAACCGCCTCTAAAATACCTAGATTATGGGGAAAGCCGGGACGGCTCAGCGGGTTGAGCGCTCGCTTTGAGGCCACGAGGACCGAGGATCGAATCCCGGCTAGAGCCCAGGTAGGACCCACATGCTGAACTGGGGAGTTTCCACAGTTCGGTTCTCTAGCTGTCTCTGTCTCTGTCTCTCTCTCTATCTGTCAAAAAAGTAAAATAGAAATAAATATGCACTGAAGATAAAATAATTACTCTCTATAAATATAAAAAAAGATATAAAAAAAAAAAATACCCAGATTAACACCAATATAGGCTATAGATTCAACCTAATGAGAGTGTGGTCCCATTATAATCTATAAAAAATAGAATAAAACAGGAAGTACTGGAAATTCACTCAGCCTGGGCTAATGGAGTCAGTCTTTGAAAATGGCACAAATCAAAGATCCTTTAGGAGGGCAAGAGTAAAGGGGACAATAATAATCTTCTCCCTCAAAAAGGTTTCTCCTAGATAGCAATCACTATCAGTAGTGTCATCTTTCAGTGTGAAGGTCAACAAAAAGAGAATAGACATATGGAGTATTGAAATGCAGAGTCATGAGAACAAATGAGCTGGTAAGATATCAAAGACATTATAATTAGAAAATGTCACTTCGAAAGTTCAATAACGGAACAAGAAGGAAAAGGTGATTCATTTAAAACACTACCCTTGTTACTATCAACATTATATCTCCTTTTCGACAACGGAGCTCCACTCACACCCTGAAGCTGTAATTTCTTTCTTCTTGTAATTTTCAGGCAAGCCTACAACAAACTATTTTTTATATATGCAGCTCACCAGTAAAAGCATTTCAAAACCAAAATATTAATATTCCTATGGTAAATAAACATAAAAAGGACATTTATGAAAGCCTAGTAATAAAAATATGGAAGTAAGCTGGAAGGAAATCAAAAAAACGTTTTTCCAATGTAAAAGTCTATTGAGTAAGTATCAAATTGTTGAAGAATTAGTCTGAATGCTAAAAATGGAGGACTAAGACTCAGCTCAGAAAGTTCTACACATGTAAAATGCTATAAAACATATAAAATTAGTGGAAGAGTCCTTGAGGAATTTAAAACTAGGCTGAAAGCACAGAAAGACTTAGAGGAATTCTTTACTAACCACATTAAGGACAACGTGAGTTAACACACTGATTTCACCTTTTTTCGAGTTTATAGCCCTTAATGATCTGTGTCTAAACTTCAAAGGAAAATCATTTCCCTACATTTTCAAATATTCTGAAGTATCTCAAACATCCCCTTCCTAGAAAGCAATTCATTTTGAAAAAATCCCTTTAGGCAGCTTTTCATCAATCTCACTTAAAAACTTACATTTGAGAAAGGTATTTCATGACAACTTCCTGAAATGTCTTATGAGCATCCCAAATTTTTCCAAGTTGGGGGAGTGGGGGGTCATGTGGGAGGAGGAAGGAGGCTGGGCACACTGGCCCAAATTTCCAGAATCTGATTTCCCTTTCCAAGAGTCACTGAGATGTGGAAAAAGATTCCAGGGCACTGACTAACCGCTCTCACCTTAGTACCAATGAACTGGGTACAGTTTTCCTACTAACCTACCTCTCCCTTGTGCCTCTCTGGCTAGGCTAGCCTCCACTTTCCCTAGCCAGACCAGATCTGCTCCCATTCCAGTTTCTGCCTCACTTCTCCAGCCTGGAGCATTCCTCCTCCATATAGCTACAGTACTAGCTCCTTTACCTGTGTCAGGTCTTCCTCACATATTAGCTTTTCCATGAGGTCTTAAGGCACTCTCCTTAAAATTAACCCCTCCCCCAACTCCCTAGTATCCCATCTCCCTGTCTCATTTTTTTCCACATCACTCACCACTAACTATATATTTTGCCTAGGTATTTATCTGTCTAGAAATGAGCTCCATGAAGATAGAAACTTTTAGTCTGTTTTGCTCCCAAAAACCAACAGTGTAACATGGTCTGAATATTTGTCAAATGAATGAATGAAAATATATATATGGTCCCTTCCCCTTCCTCAGTCTCAAAATTCTAAAATGTTTTGTCAAGTATAGAAAAAGTGTGAAACCTTCTCTTTTCTAGTGAATCACTACCTTATAACACTAAAGTGTATTCTTTAGTGTTAAATGTCAAAGGAAGTATTGTGTGACATTCTGCCAGATCCACGCCACTTAAAAATTATTTTCTAGTGTCTACTAATGTCAACATCTGATGTAACAGAAAAGTACACATTCCAGTTTCAGCATCTTGAAAACTGCTACGCTAACTAGTAAAAAAAAAAGTCACTGAATGACAGAATATATTCATGTTCTAACCAAAATGCCAGGGCTGCAAATATTAGGATGACAGATGATGTACAGAAAGGATGAAAGAAAAATGTTAAATCCTAGGACTCTACACAGGCTCTACATAAGTAAAGCACATCTTCCCTGCACACAACACCGGGAATCAAAACTGCCTACGTATAATCCAAGGTATATAACACTGGATCAAGAGGCTGCTCCCAAGTTCTGGCCCCTTCCTCAATTTCTTACACATTGGAATACTTACCTTTCTTACAGAGAAACTAGGTGTGCTTATGTGCTTTGACTTTCAGGGCAAGGAAGAATAAATGAGATAAATGCAAAGCAACTGTTATTGCTTCCCGATCACGGCCACACCACCTTCTTCCACGGCTTTCCCTGGTCGCTTGATTTGTGTTTCAATCACAAAACTGAAGTATTTAGAATGCTTCGTGGGAAACTGCGGACACTTAAGGCTAATGCCCACGTTAGCCCCATGTGAGCGTTCCGATACCAAAGCTGCCCACGGGCTCTCCTTTCCCAATCTCCGTCCCGGGTTCCGAACATGGCTCCAGGCCTGGTCCAGACCCAGTGCTCTGGCCACGGAAGGCGTCTCCCCAGCGCAAACGCTCGGCGAAGAAGGCAAGGGCCTCTCCCAGGGGCCAGGTGCGGGGAGGAGGGCCGGCAAGAGCAGCTGTCCGGCCGCCGCAACAGCTGTGAGCCTGGGCACCCCGGGGCTGGGCGGGCCCCGCGGGGCAGGTAGCAGCAGGCGAGCCCTCCTGCCCTGAGCTAGCCGGCCTGACACTGCCCACCCCACCGACCTCTTCCCTTTCTCGGCTCCCCAGCGCCATGCCAACGAGCCCAAAGGACGGGGGCACGCCAGCTCCGAGGACAGGACGCGCCCGGGCCCAGCGTGGCCTCCGCCGGGCAGGAGGCTCTGTCCAGCCCCGCACCTGACCTGTCCCCCTTCGCCTGACGCCCGAGCCGGCCGCAGCCGCTGCCCGGGCGGCCTGTGGGTGTCCATGAGGCTGGGCCAGGTCTGCCGGAGCCGCCGGGGACGCAAGCGCGGGCGGCAGGCCCGGGCGACCCGGGGGTCGGGGTCGGAGGAGTCGGACCCGGGCAGGGGAGCGAGACGGAGTCGCTGGTTACCTGCGGTCCGGGACAGGGAGGGAGTCTCTCAGAACCCAAGTCAGTCCTCAGCCTCAACAACACAAGATGGCCGACACGTCGCCGCGCGTGTCACGTGACGGTGCGCTCGTTCCGCCACGCCCCCTGCTCCGCCCTCGCCCCGCCCCGCCTCCCTCCCCGCTCATCCAGCCTCCCACGACAGCTTTCCTTTCCGCTGCCTCCCGCCCGTCTTCCCCGACACGCCCCAGCCCAAGCCCCGGATGTCGGGCTGGAGGGGGCGGGGCAGCGGCCCGGCGCAGGCGCAGTCGCGGGCCGGGGCTGCCTACCTGCCCTTGAGTACAGTGGGTGTGGAGGTGGGGCCCGCGCCCTGCACAGTTACCGTCCTAGGCGCCCAGTCCAAAACCTCTTCGCAGTTCAGAACGCTCTGTTACGGGTCGGCTTTCCAAACTAGAACTTTCCCACAGATTTTCCTCCAGCATTTTCTTGCCCGATGGCCCTAGAGAAAATGGGAAAGCTACAAAAGCTGAAATTCAAAGCAGTTTCTCTACTTTTTAACAGTTCTGGTAGAACGGGAATTCATTCCAGAGTCTTGGAATGACAGCTAGGAAGGACTTTGGAGCTACAACCCCCTATGAGTGCATCTGAGGCTACAACGCTTTTGCCTAAAAAATCTTGTTGGCAGTTGCCAACTAAAATGCAGAATGACCAGCCATATTGGAGACAAACTTTACACTAAAGAAGTATTCGTTGTTTTTCTGAAATTCATATTTAATTGGAACACCTGTATTTTTATTTGCTCCATCTGGCAACTGTACCCTTCTCAGGCCACCCCATTCTTTCCTTGTGCCCTCAACCTCCCTCCTTTTTATAGGATCCTTTCCATCAGCTTTTAAAAATACTCAAATGTTCTTCCTTCTTAAAAGTTAAGGTTAAAAGCTCCAATTCCTCCTCCAAGCACCTCCCTACCTATCTGTTCCCTTTCAAAGCCAAACTGCACCCCAAAAAAATTAAAACGTTTTTGTAAACACTTCCAGTCCCCGTACTGGACAAGCAATCACCAACCACTCCAATGTCTATCCTGACCCATCCACCTATGATTGCCTGCTCTAACAACACCTCTACCTGCAGGTTGGTAACAAGATTTCTAGTCCTCATCCTGACTTAGTGCTTCCTCCATCTTTAATGTGATCCATCATTTCCTACCTTCTGAAATACTTCCTTCCCATGACCTTTATGAAAATGTGGTCAATGGTCCGGCAGTGTTTGGGAGCTTGTTAGAAAACCAAAATCTCAAATGGGCTTTTCACAGACCCATTCTGCTGAGCTCAGGATCCGCTATCATCCACATTGTCCCCCGCTTCTTCTGTCCCCTGAAACTAATGCTCCAGATATGCCCACATTTAAGGGTCCTCAAATATGCCATTTTGCTTTAGCCTCTGCACATGCAGTTCCCTCTTGTTACAATGCCGTTGTCAACACTTACCTCGCTCATCACCAAACTACGTAACACCTGCTCATCATTAAAAGCCAAAATCATGTTACTACTTCTGTGAAGCCTTCTTTAGTCTTCTTTAGACCAAAGAACTTATCTCTTGAATTGTTATTTTTGAGAAAAAAAGAGTAATACTAATGCTTGTTATGTTATTAAGCACTTGCGTTTTCTCTTGTAACCCTGGTGCACTGTGAGCCGTATAGAGCCCTAAGAAAGTCAACCAGACGCCCAAGATGAGTGCTTACCTCCTCCAAATCTCAACCAGGACTTCCTAGCCCAGGCTGATTTCAGAGCCCATGTCTCTAACCACCTTGTCATGCCACCTCTCTCATACTATGCCCCCTGCACCTTTAATTATAGGTGTATCTATGTACATAGATTAATTATATTAATTTATATATAAAATGTAACAAATGATAAACTGACCAGATGTACTGTTTTAAATGGGACAAAAAACAACAGTACAGGGGAAGTCAGGATGGCTCAGCGGTTAACCGCTAGCTTGGCAGCCCTCGGGGTCCGAGGATCAAATCCCAGCCCCTGCCTGTGTGGACCCATATGCTGAACTGGGGTGTGGCCCAAGTTCGGTTCTCACCAGGGCGTGCCTCCTCCCACAGGGAGGCACGCTCCCGGGTTGGCCCCTGGGTCAAGGGGGAGTGCCTCCCATGTGGGAGCCTCCCCCCCCCGCCCCACCCCAGTTACCACCGTGCATGGCCCCCACCCACCTGTGTGAAATGAAACCATGTCAAAAACTGATGACATACAACTATGTAGACTGCTCTGGCCCCTCCCTCTTCTCTGTTTCTCTCTGTCTCTGTCAAAAACAATAAAATAAATCTTAAAAAATAAATAAAGGTTTGAAGAGGCCATTTGAAATAAAGGAGCTTGGGAGGGCGGGGGGAGGATTCGAGGTACAGATCTGAGAGGCATGGAGAGAAGATCCTTGAAATCGTGGGGGATCACCCATCACCAGCAACTGCAAAGAGGAAAAGAATGGACCAAGGCAGGGTCTTGGGAGGAAAGGCGTAGCTGGTGGGTAGAGAGAAGTTACAGGTAGGACCACGTGAGAAGCAGGAGCCAGTCTTAGAACAAAGGAAGGAAAATACTGATTGTCAACAACAACTCTGCCGAGTTCAAGGAGTCTGGGGCTGGGGAAAAGGTCATAGAATTCATGACTGGAAGTGTCTGCAGAGCAGGGAGAACAGGTTTGGAAAAGATTGGGTGATGAGGAAGGAAGGATACAGAAATTTGAAAGCGAATAAAAAGGCAGGATGGATTCGTTAGTGGCGAGGGCGATGCCACTCGGAGTGGTACCCTAAGAGTGTTGGCTACACAACTGAAAACCAAAGAGAAAACACAAGTAAATGAGAGTGGGAAAGTACCGAGTCAGAGAGCTGAGCGAACATCAAGGAAAAGCTGCTCAGATGATAAATATAGAAACAGATCCATTTTTATGTTTGAAAATATTTTTTATTATAAAAGTACTTGCCCGTTTCCAATTCTTATTTCCAACCTCTATAAATATATCAAGACCATTAAATCATAAAAACTATCTTGGAATAAAATTAACGTATCGTTTCACGTAAAAACCCCACACTGTTCCCAAAAGGTTATTTGTTTTCTCCTGAGCCCTTGCAGACTTGGGATTTCATATTTCGGCTGTCCCAGAGGGTCCCACCTTAATAATCAGCTGCCCTCACATTTTCTGTGGCCAGAGTCCCCTCTCTTTTTTACTAAATATTATTTAAAGATTTATTTTTATTGTTTTTGACAGAAAGAGATACAGAGACAGACAGAAGGGGGAGGGCCCAGAACAGTCTCCACAGTTGTACATCATTGGTTTTTCCACATAGTTTCATTCCACAGGTGGGCGGGGCTGCACAGGGCAGGAACTGGGCTGGGGTCTCATCCCGGTGAGAACTGAGCTGGGGGCACTCCCCAGTTCAGCAGATGGGTCCGCACAGGCCGGGGCCGGGATTCGATCCTTGGTCCCCGGGGCTGCAAAGTGAATGCTCAACCCACTGAGCCATCCCGACTTCCCCGACTAAATATTATTAACAGCAGTAAAACAGTCCATGTTTATGATTTAAAATTTTTAGAATTCAAAAACATATAAAAGAAAAAATATAAATCTTCCTCAGATCTAGCCAGCACCCTCAGGTTCCCTCTCCCTCTCAGGGAGCCCACCATTGACAGCTTCTTGTGGCTTTCCCCAAAAATGTTGTGTGCATAAGCAAGTATGATGTGTTTCTTCATTCTTAGAACCGCCAAGTGCTGAGGGTACAGTGGTTGCCCCCAAATACACAGGCAGCTTATCTACACGGGCAGGGACTTGGCTTTATAACTCACATAAAACAAACAAAACAAAGCCTACGCGTTGCTACGTGTACTCTACCGCTCTGCTCCTGACCTCCTCCCAAAAAATAATGTGTCTTGGAGTCCTTTACACTTTTTTAATGCTGTCTCTGTGTAAAGGTGTTCATCTACCTGGATGTACCATCATATACTTCATCACTGCCCCGCGGATAGGCATCCTGCTTGTTTCCGGTGTTTTTGCTATTACAAGCGACACAGTAATGACCCTTGTTCAAGTTGAGATTTACCTGTAGGATAAATTCCCAGATGTAAAATCCTTGCGTCAAAGCTCATGAGTGTCTCAGCAGTGGACAGCTGCCACTCTTCCACAACTGTTCTGCATCTGAACACTTTTCCGTGTTAAGGGAAAATAGGAATCTTGCTGGGAGACGGAGCCCACCTCCCTTTATGGAAGACAAGCACTTCCCACCCATGGGCATGGGACTGGGCTCAGCCTCAGCCTCTGGACAAGCAGGACACCCGAAAACTCTAGTTAGCCAGGCAGTAGCACCATGCCTGTTGGTGCCCATGGTGTGCTTTGGCTGCAGTGCCAGCCTCCTGCCCATTTTCTCAGCCTCACCTGGCCAGTCCCGCTAGTGAGTCTGTGAGCTCCCCAATGTCTTTTCTTTTTTTTAAGATTTTAATTTTTATTGTTTTTGACAGAAAGAGACAGAGAGAAGGGGGAGGGCCCAGAGCAGTCTCCATAGTTGTGCATCATTAGTTTTTGACATGGTTTCATTCCACAGGTGGGCACAGGACTGGCGCAGGACAGGAATGGGGGCCTCCCGCATGGGAAGCTCACCCCAACAAGAACCGAACTGGGGCCACACCTCAGTTCAACATACAGGTCCGCACAGGCCCAGGGCCGGGATTCGATCCTCGGACCCTGGGGCTACAAATTGAGCACTCAACCCACTGAGCCATCCTGGCATCCCCCCACCCCCAATGTCTTTTCTACCAGTTCCTCTTCTGCTTAGTCAGTCTGGTTTAGATTCTATTACTTGCAGTTAAAAGCCCTGATTCTGCAGCAGCCAGCCTCCAAGATGGTTCCCAGTGATTCTTGCCCATGGGCCTGACTTGTGTAGCCGGTAAGACATTGAGGAAATGACAGAGGATGGTTTCTAAAGCTAGGTCTCACAAGACATTGTGGCTTACACCTGCTCTCTTGTATCACTTGCTTTGCGGGAGCCCAGTGGCCATGTTGGGAGGACATTCAAACAGCCCAGTGGAGAGGTTCATGGGGCAAGTGACTGAGGCCTCCAGCCAACAGCCAGCACCAACGTGTGTGTGTGTGTGTGTGTGTGTGTGTGTGTGTGTGTGTGTGTTTTCCCTACTGTTCAGTCAAAGGAGGGCCCTTGAGAGTGGGCTTGTCACTCTTCCAGTGAAAATGATGTTCCCACAATCTCTGCTGTCCTTACATTCAGAGCTGTCCCCTGAGCCAGGCTCTCATCTAAGTCAGAGAGCTTGGAAGGTCCCCGAGTCAGTGGCTGTGGTCCTCCCTTACCCACGTCTGTCTGCTCCAATAGCCTGGGATGTCCTTGTGAAACAAACCTGCAAGGGGCCCCTCCCACATGCGGGTAAGGCAGTGTCTGTGCTCTTCAAAGCGTTCATTGTCCAAAAGAGGAGGAAGAGAAGTAGAGAGAAGGACACCACATAATGCCGTACGGATTCCACTAGAGAAAAATGCCGGCAGTATCGGAACCCTGCGATGGGGCACCTCTAGTCTGGGAGTATCAAGCCAGCTCCCTGAAGATAATCACTGAGCTCAGTCATAAACAATGAGCAGTAGTTTGCCAGTAGGAGAAGGGAGAGGGGGAGTGCCCGGCAGAAGAAACAACATGTGCAAAAGCGTGGAGGAGTGGCATTTTCCAGGAACGGCTGGGTCTTGCACATACCTGGAATGTAGGGTTTGGAAGGAGGAAGGCAAGGGATGGAGCAGGAGAGGTGACCAGGGGTCACATCCTGAAAATGGGAAGCCAAAAATGGAAGGGAGATGTGAGTAGCCGTTTGCAGTTTAGAAGGATTATTCTAGCTGCAGGGTGGACAATGAAGACAGAATGAGGACAAGCAAACCAGTTAGGAAGCCACGGTGGAGACCCAGGAAAGACCCAATGAAAGCCATGGAACTGTAGGTGAGAGGCGTGAAAGGAACATCTACAGGACTTCGTGACCAAGAGAGGGCAAAGAAGTCTGGTCCCTGGTCTTTACATTGCAGTTACAATTTTGTCCTTTGTCATAAGTTATTTTTGTATCATTGCAATCAAGTGTTTGGCTCTCGCATGGGCCCAATTGTCCAGAAGTAAATGGATGTTTGAAGTAATTACAATGTTGTCTTCGTTCCTGCCTTCTTTTTTTCCCCCTTTGTTTTATTAATGAACTTTATTTTTTTTAAGCAGTTTTAAGTTTGAAAAAAAAAACTTAGCAGAACAGTTCCCATAAACCCCTCTCCCTCTCCCCCTCCAGTTTCCTCTATTATTAACATCTTGCATTAGTGTGGTGCACTTATCACAACTGATGTGCCCATATTGACACATTAGTGTTAACTAAAGTCCATAGCTTACATTAGGGTCCATTCTTTGTGTTGTACATTCTATGGGTTTTGACAACTGATAATGAATGTGTCTACCATTATAGTATCCTACGGAGTAATAGTTTCACTACCTAAAAATCCTCTGTATACCTCCTATTTATCTCTCCTCTCCCTCCCCACACCACCTGATCTTTTTACTGTCTTCATAGTTCTGCCTTTTTCAGAGAATGTCATGTAGTTGGCATCACATGGTATATGATCAGCTTCTTTCCCTTAGCCATATATATTTAAGTTTCCTCCATATCTTTGTGTGTTTGTGCTTTTTTTTGGTTTTTTTAAATATATTTCTATATATTTTTTTAAAGATTTATTTTATTGATTTTTGACAGAGAGAAACAGAGACAGAGAGAGACAGAGAGAAGGGGGAGGGCCCAGAGCAGTCTCCATAGTTGACTTTGGTTTTCCATATAGTTTCACTCCACAGGTGGATACAGGGCTGCGCAGGGCAGGAACTGGGCCGGGAACCTCCCACATAGGTCCCGGCAAGAACTGAACTGTGTGCACTCCCCAGTTCAGCATGTGGGTCCGCATGGGCCGGTCCCGGAATTCGATCCTCGGTCCTCGGGGCTTCAAAGCAAGCGCTTTACCCGCTGAGCCATCCCAGCTTTCCCTCTTTGTGTGTTTTGATAGTTCGTTTCTCTTTATTGTTGAATAGTATTTCTTTTCATTGCTGAATTAATATTCCATTGTATGGATGTACCACAATTTTTTTATCCATTCACTGACTGAAAACTTTCTTGGTTGCTTCCAAGTTTGGGCAATTATGAATAGAGCCGCTATAAACATTCGTGTGCAGACTTTTGTGTGAATAAATGTTCTCAACTCATTTAGATAAACAGCAAGAAGCATGATCATTAGATGGGATGGTAAGTGTCTCCATTTCTTTTTCATGTACATTGTCTCTGGTGGGGAGGCTGGAGGGTGACCTGACTGGGAAAATGCCCAAGAATTGTAGGTCTTGGGTTTGTGCAGAAACAGAAATGATCCTCTCTGGGGAACTAACAGTGTTCTCTTAGGACAGGGGCCCTTACCATGGAATTATACATGGGAATGAGAGGTCACTAGCCACCATCAGAGTTTCAAGGGTCTAGGAAGCAAAGGATATTAAGCTACAGGTTTTACCAACAGATGGAAGAATTCTCAGTGATGGGACAGGGAGAACAGCTGATCAACAACCTCAGTACTCCGAATACCCTGGAATGAACACCAACCCTCTAACTCAACGTCAGTGTCTAGCAGGAGCCTGGGCTGTACGTGGCCCCCACAGAGAACACTCTTCTCTCTCTATCAATTCAAAGACGATGAGAAGCACCATGATGTGACGGCCAAGTCCATTTGCACAGTTTTATTTAAAAAGAAAAAAGCTGTAAGGTAGGAAGACAGAGGTTTTCTTCATTGTAAAGACAGCAGTTACAAAAGAGAATAAATATGACGTTAGGGATTACTTTTAAAAATACAACAAACCCCGGGTATTTATGAGCAACCCCAAGAACTCACAACAGTAAAGACTGTGCTGGAGGTAAGAACAGCTTCACTACCTTGTAGCAGATGCTGGAAACTGACCGCGAGATGAGCATGGTCATGAGCTTAGGGGTTTCAAAACACTGTAGATTTGTCACTTGGGATGTCAGAGGTCTACTGTGATGTAAGTTGCATAGAGTCAGAGTTAACAGGAATTCTTCTACTCCATTATTACTTTGAATTAGTCTTTCATTATTACAGTTAAACAGTATTTTAAAGTAGGAAGATACGCTGAAGTGAGGAGGCATGAATGGAGGGGGAGAGGAAGAGAGTGGATCTAGTGGGAATGCTAGAGGGCAGGGGGAAGGGGCTGGAAGGAGCAGAACTTATCTGTTTCCTACTGTGTCATCTCAGAGGCATGCCACGCCCCCTGTTGGAAAGTAGGCTGGCAGTGGTCCAGCCTGGCCTGCCTGCCTTAAATCTTACCGTCCTCACAGGACACATGAAGATGCAAACGCAACTGGCAGAATCAGGCTAAGGGTAGCAGGTGGGAAACAAAGAACAGGAGGACATAGCAGGGGGAGGTGCCGAGAATTACCCAAGAAAATGGGCAACATTAACATCAAAGCCTTCCAGGGACAACCTCCTCTGAGAACCACCAAAGAAAGAAATATCTGTACAAATTAATTTCCATCCTGTGATGTGGGAGGGTAAAGAGATAAGGAGAAGGGTCAGGCTGCCAAGTGGAGGCACATTGTGGCTACCAAGAAGGGCAGAGGAAGGTGGGAGGAGGCAAGGAGAGCAGCTGGCCTATCCCAGGACCCTTCAGGAGGTGGCCCCTGTCACCTCTCTGAGGCTAAGGAGTTTGCATTGGGCGTGGGTGTAGAGGCTGGTTGGAGTGAGGGGTCAGCAGGGGTGAGGGGGCCTGGCCAGCTCTCCCCAGGGCATCTGTGAGGCACAGCTGTGGACAGAGGTCAAGGTCAACAGACTATGTGCTGAACGCAGCCTTGAGCTCCCGGAAGGCGGCCCGGCGGAGCCTCCTCTTCTCCTCCTCCCGCTTCCGCTCATCTTGCTCAGCTTTCAGCTCGGCTTCAAACTTACTGGCACAGGCCAAGGCCTGGACCTGCAAGAGAAACAGCAGAGACAGACCAACAGAGTGAGAGAGTGGAGGAGAAGCGTGGAGATGGAGCACCCACCAAACAGAACTCAGCTGTCTCCAGCCAGGTGACGTGGGAACACGGCCTGCAGGCGGCCCTCCTGCCCGTTGGTCTTCCCACGTTGCCTTCTATTCTGGAGGACACCATCACTCTACCTGCTATTGTGTGACACATGGCCCTGTCTGCTGGGGCCGGTCCTCCCACTGCTTTTTCAGGAGACTGGTTAGCATCCCCCACCTCCCTGTATCACCCACTTCTACTTGCTCCCTTTAATTCCACAATTATACTATCTAGCGCAGGAAAACAAAAAACAAATTAGCCCTCCTGCTGAAATATCAATTGGGATTGCATCAACCCGCCTATGGCAAAGAAACTTCTTTACAATTCAGTTTTCCCTGAATGCCTACAGTTTTTATGTTACCCACCAAATTGTTTCTTTTCTCTAAATAGATCATTCTATTTGTACTTCCAAATAGTACATGTTTTTGTTGGTATTATGAATGGGATTTAGTACTGTTAATTAAAACTTAATTTGTCTTTAATAATACTGTACCTGATACATTCATCTTAAAATCTTCTACATTCTATTTTTTTTTTTATAATGAGATTTTTTGTTTTTATAGATCTGTTTTATTTTTATTTTATTTTATTTTTGACAGAAAGAGAGAGAGATACAGAGACAGAGAGAGAACTGAACTGTGGGAACTCCCTAGTTCAGCATGTGGGTCCGCCCGGGCCGGAGCCGGGACTCGATCCCCGGTCCTGGAGGCTTCAAAGCGAGCACTTAACCTGCTGAGCCATCCCGGCTTTTCCTCTTCTACATTCTAGAGCTGATTTTTTTTTTTTTTCCTCTTTTTGTGTCTCATCAGTTTGGTAAACTTTGCAAACACAGTAGGTGTGTACATTATTTTAATAAATACTGCAAAACTGCTCTCCAAAGCAGCTGTTCCAATTTACACCCCCACCATCATGGAAGGAAGATAGTCACTTCCCCACAGTCTTGCCAATGTCTACAATGAACCTTTTTCCTGTTTGCCAATCTGATAGGCGAAAAAAAACAAACTGGCACTTCTCTTATTTCCTCTTTGGTGAATTACCCACTTGTCTCCTTTGCCCATTTTCCTCTTTAGCTGCATTTTTTTTCTTTAATTTGTAGTACTTTCCATAATTTAGGTATGAATCCTTTGCCATATATTTTTCAGTTACTTTCTCCCAGGTTTTTGCTTGTCTTTTAATTTCAAGGTATCTTAGGTCATACAAATAATTTAAATTTTGATTAAGTGTCAATTTTTTTCAGCCATTTCCTTCCTGGGGCTTTTTCTGTTTTATCTCACCTTTAAGGAGGTCTTCTATACTTTTATAGTTTTATTTTCACATTCAGCTCTGAAGTCACCTACAATTTATTTTAGTGAGAAAATACAATGGAGGTACTTTATTTCACTCTCTTAAGTGGACAGCCAGCTGTCTTCACACCTGTTACTGAACAGCCCATTATCTGCCCAATTTGAAAATGATCTTTTTCATATACTAAATTTGACATGGACATCTGTTTTTATTATTTTATATCCTGTTTTACAAAATGGTTTGTTTATTCCTGTATCCATATTGCATTATTTAATATTACTGCTTTATAGAATGCCTTGATATGTATAAAGTAAATATTATTTTATCATGTTGTAGAAGCATTGTCTTATTTTTAAATGTCTTATTATATATGAGCATTAAACTTCACCAAATGTCTTTGAGATAGTCTAACTGAGATGATTATTTTTCATATTTGATCTGCCTATCATATGAATATATTATCCCTGCAGTCTTAACATAAATTTCAAATGTTATAATTGTATTCCGTTCCTTAATGTTTTAAGACCCTTACAGCTATAGGCATTGGGTTAATACAAAATTTTTTTCTGATGTGTTATTTTTATCTGATTTTGTTATCAGAATCATAATGGCTTCAGAGAATGAATGTGATACAATCTCTTTCAATATGTTGGAATGATTTTTATGACATTAAAAAATTTATAACACTGAAGAACTAATCCCTACATTCCTTAGCGCTTAACTGGTTTTATTTGGGGCAGGGAGTGTGTGGGCAGAGTTGTTAACTTTCTAAAGGTCTATTAATTCATCACATTTTCTACTTATTGTATTAAATGTTTAGAAAAGCTTTCCCTTCATTAAGATTTTTAGATTTTTAAACCGATGGTTTATAATCTCTCATTGTTTTATACAGGCCTGTTCCTGTATCCATCACCTATCAATTTCTCTTATTTCTCTATCACTAGCTGCTTCATGTTTGGCTGTCTTGCTAATCTCTTATCTGGGCCACTCATTCACTTCTATGTAGTTATTATAGCTGAGATTTACCATTTCCTACAGCGCTCTTTTTATTAAGCCCATCCTGAGTTTCATTCCGTTACATCCTTTGTAGGCCAAGGCAGATTCTCGCATCTCAACGAAGAATTATGATGTCCTTTTTCTAACCTCTCCTTGCACTTCACAGGGGTCTGTTTCTAAAGACAGATACCTCTGAAAATACTACCAGGAAGTGTTATGTTTTTGCTCTTTCTGCATCAGAATCCCTCAGGGTGAGGACTAGGGGACTATATTTTCCAAATTTCCGAGGTACTTCTTAGGCACAAGAGCCCCTGCCCTGGCTTCACAGCTTCTTGTCATCCTCTGGCTCCAAGGTTCTCCTCCAGTTCTCACCACTTGAACCTTCTTGCCCTCTAGTCCCAGACTCAGGCTGACATTTTGAACCACCAGGTCCTTCTCCAGTCTTCACACCTGTCCTCCTCATCTGCTTTTTCTTGATTATGACAAAACGTCTGATTTGGTGTCTGCTATTTACCCAGCCCCTCCAGTGTGCTATGGTTGTAGAACCAACTACCTCCCAAGTGCTTGTGTGAGCATTAGGTAAGACGTAAATCTGAGGCACTCAACAGAGGCTCTGACCCATCATCAGCATTCACATGTTTGTTAATTGCCCCACCTGCCCACCATTCCCAGCCAGGTCAGAAGGGGGTTAGGGACCCTTGCAATTCTTTCACTTAGAGTCCTTCTTCTCTGCTATAAAATTCCACCTCTTCTCTTGATCTATGACCTCCAAGTCCTCATCCCATCAATCACCCCACTCTGTCTTCATGTTTCCTTCTCCCTGGACCAAATCCCAGTGACCTAAAAACATGCCAACACTATCATGTATAGGCTAAAAACTAAAAACAAAAAAGTTCTTCCCTGATCCTAAACTGCCACCCCCACTCTGTCCAGGCCTCCTCTACCCACCTTCGAGACAGAAAAGTCAGCCACCGGGGTTCTTCCTCCCCGGTCCCCATTCACCTACCCTATTGCAATCTGCAGTCAACCCAGTTTCTCAAAAATCTTCACTGACCCATTGGCTGGACTCAAGACTTCTGCTTTGGCCTCATTTGGTCTAATTTCTTCTTAAAATTGCTCCTGTCCTCCAAAATAGCATTTTCTCCAGGGCTCCCTTATATTGCTGGTTACGTCTTTCCCCACAGTCCAGTTACCATTATGTTCTACCATTGGTCAATCTTCCCCAGTCCCTGGTTTTCACCTTGTCTCTCATGAAGACAGCGCCTGTGGTCTGTGTGATTGGGTGTCCATGAAGCATCAATTTCCGCCATTGTTTTTTCCTATGAGATGTCCCCCTAGCGAATGGCCCAACCCCATGTCCTAGGAGAGCCCAATCAGGGTAACAATGGCCCAGTCCTTTCTAGTGGGTTCAGCAATAGATATGTATGAAAGAAATTACTCAAGGACCCTCAAGATCTTCCCTAGTAGAGTTATAGCAGGGCACCTGGAACCCCAGAGAAAAAAAGGCATGTTGTAGCCTCCCATGCAGCTGGGGATGCCAACTTTTGTCCAACAGGATGGGAACAGAAACTATTTGCAACCAATGTCGTGCCCTTCAAATGTAGAGGCATGCCATCCCCTTGGGTGGGTCCTGGAAAGTTACCCTATAGACCTGATCAGCAGGCTGGGGAAGACCTGACCTCTAGGGGAGCCCAGAGCTAACTCCCTGACCCTTTGCGTCCAGTGTGGACAAGGACCAGCTGCAGACACTCCTCACCCTCCATGCCTCGGAGCCTCGGCTCTTGCTTGTTCCCACGGCAGAACGCCCTCCCTTCCTTGATTACAAGGTGAATCCCCACTCATCTCTGAACATCTGTCGCAAACGTCAGCTCGTTTTATAAGGCCCTCTCCCAAACCCCAGCAATGGTTCCCTCCATTCATCAGTCAAGCACATGTTTATTGAGGGCCATTATGTGTCAGGCACTATAATTACAAAGATAGCACACTAACCCCGCCTTTGAGTCTGGGTGGGGAGGCAGACATATAAACATAACAAGTTCAAAAAATTTTACTGTATCTTTTCATCTTTTCTCCCGGTTATAAAAATCATGCACATGCAATTATAAAACATTACAAAATTATAAAAAATAAGTCACTCAGACAGCACAGTTCCTAATACTACAGTATGTAATTATCCAGGTTGTAGTTAATATTTACAAAATATAGCTTCAAATCATACTGTTTCATTTCATTCATTTTGGACATCTGTCCACTCATAGATGCGACTGCAGGGTGTGCAAATGTGTGGGTGTGACAGAATGGACTCAATTCCCGGGTAATGGAGGTTGTTTCCAACTTTTCTCTCTTACCAACAGTGCTCTACAAATATCCTTGTCTATGTATCTATATACGTTTGCGTGTCTCTGACGGATAAAATCCTAGAGGGATAAAATTGCTCAGCTGAAAGGCATGTTAACAACTCCCCAAAAAGTTGGGTCAATTTATACTTCTACGAAAAGTGTCCAAGAATGCCTTGAACAAATGAATTATAATACCACTTCCACTCGTAATAGAGGCACACAGAAGAGGATAGGCTTTCTCAGCTGCGATAATCAGGGGAAGCAGCCAAGAGTAGGCAACTCTTTAATGTGGGTCTTAAGAGTGAGTAGTTTTCTAGGAAGCAGCATTTGGGTGGGGCCTTCCAGGCAGAGGAAATAGCAGGTGTTGAGGCCCTGATGTGAAAAAGCGTGGCAGTATTTGAAGAAAAGGGGTGGATGAGGCTGGAGAAGGGATCAGAACCAGATTATAAAATATCTGGAATGCCCAGGAAAGACTGCCGCCTCTGGAGCGCTAAGCTTGTGTCTCTATCCCAGACCCCTGCCCAAGGCATCAGGCGAGATCTATAAGCATTGGCTCAGTCAATGAATGGGCAGGACCCAAACCACCAGAAGGAACCCTTGCCTCCTCTCTCCTCCCTCTCTAGTGAGGCTGAAAGTTTACTTTCCTCACTAGACTGTGTGTGTGTCCTGGGGAGGGCATAAGTTTTGTCTACTACACTCTTTATAAAGGAGTTGTATCTCCTGAGCTTAACATGGTGCCCATCATTGCTGGAACTGAGTTGACTCAATGTTACATCATGGCGGAAGGGACTGGACACGATGCTGGTGTTGAAGGTGCAAAAAGAGGACTGCCTGCCCCTGAAATTGTCAGGATGATGGATGGCAGTAAGATTTCAGGTGTTAGAGGAGTCCACCATGAGTCACAGTTTCCATGATGGCAGGAAGATGATGGACTATCTCCAAGCAGCATTACAGAAGACAGTCATGCTTAGGGGCCCAAGCAGGCTGGGATATGTCACCAGGGACACATTGTCTCTGGGCAAATTCCTGGGATGAGCCAAAACTCCACAAGAGGCTGGCTCCTGCCTGGAATGGTAGGGAGTCCCAACAGTGCATATCACTTGTGGAGTACTCACAGTGAGCCAGGGGCCTGCTTAACACTTTATATTCAAGGGCAGTCCAGAAAGTATCCAGCCATGTAACCGTTCTATCCTGGTCTCCCTTTCTGCAGGTGTGCTCTACGGAGATGGAAATGACAGCTCCCAGCAAGGGGTGGGCTCTAGAGAAATGCTCATGGCTAGATGAACACGTGAAACAATGGAAGTACCCAGAAGGGCTCCAAGACCATGCACTGGGGATTCCTTCCCAATTCCCAGCCACTGTCAATGGAGCAAATACTGATTTGGGGCAAGCCACCAAGGCTCCCTCCGCTGGCCTCATGAGTCACTTATTCACACGCAGGTGTGTGAGATGCAAACATGGAGAGAGCTGTTCAAGTAACTCAACTGTGATTGGGGGGCCAGGAGGAACCCTTTAGAAAAGTCTGGAGCAAGCATCAGTCTGGGAGGACTGTATGATCAAACCCTTTGAATCTGAAGCCAGGACCTAATGCATTTACCATTTGGTTGTTTTTCTGTTTTGCTTCTAGTTTTCACATGGCAAGCAGACACACTCTCATTACCCTGCAATCACACACCATCTATCTTCAGCTGGTCCTGGGGGAGTTAGTGAGATCGTCACTAACTGGGAGCTCCTGTGGGACAAGGTGGAGGGAGGGGGCGATTGTCTGGCACAGGAAGGAGCCACCTACCTTGGCTTCAAAGAAGTTCTTGGCACCTTTCACGCCCTCCAGGGCAACATCGATCTCGGACAGCTTTGCCAGCGCCATCAGCCCACTCTCCTCCTGCAACTCCCCGGCTGCGGCCTTGTGGAAGATGAGCAGGAACTGTGGGAAAGGGGATGTGAGTCAGAGCCAACATCACGGAGGGATGTAGCACGATCCCCTGTGGCCCAAGCCAGCCTCATGCTTGCCAAGCCTACTTGAAAGGGTGGAAACGTGTACATGTGACCATTATGTGTTCCCTTATCACATTGTCAAAAATGACAACTTGCCCATTTTTCATGAGGACATAGGGAAGGGGGGTACCTTCATATCTAGTTGACAACAGTGTAAACTGCTTCAAAGTTTTCGAAGGGCACTTTGGAACTATTTACCAACAATAAAATGCTTTCACCCTTCCAACCATCAATTCCACTACTGGGACACCATTCCTCAAAAAATAAATACATACACACATAACACATATATATAAATAAAGCAATGTCTAGTGTATAGCCATGGGGAAAAAAAACCCAATAGACTTGTATGTACAATTTTTAAAACTAAATAATTTTTCTAATGTTCCTAATCATTTCTATTTTCCATTTCTGTCCCATTTTGTATTAGATTGCTTACCTTTCTTACAGTTTTCTAAGAAATCCTTATAGCTGAATAGTAGACTCTCCGTTAACTGGAACTCAAGCAACCTGCACTCTCAAAATTTTGCTGGTTGCTTGAGTTCCAGTTAACGGAGAGACTACTGTATTTCAAATACTTAACTCTAGTTGCTTGCCTTTTGCTTATGGTACCTTTTGACTTCCAAAATTTTTACATGAACTCCATCAATCTTTTTCTTTTTTCTCACCAGTGTTGAGCTTAGAAAAACCTTCCTTGCCACCAAGGTTATAGAAACAATCGCCTATGTTTTGGTCCACTGCTTTTATGACTACTTTTTTTTAACATGTAAATATTTACTCTCTGAAATTTATTCTGATCTACCCTGTGATGTTGATCATTAACCTTATTGTCCACCAAATGGTTAGTTATAATACCCATGTCATTTATTAAATAATCCATCTTCTCCCTCCAGATTCAAAATGTGACGTGAATGAGTTAATCTTTGAAGTCAATGTGTACTAAAGCCTCCACAGAACACGTTTTAAAAAGAGTAAGTAGGCCAAACTGGAAAGGTATACCCCCGTCTATTCCCAAGTCAATGTTATGGCTTCTTTCTTCTGTTCTAAAAAAATGTTGTGAATTTATTTGTCGAACAACTGCTATCCAATGTCTGCAGCTTACTTTTCCATTTGGAAAGAATACAAATTATGCATGCAAAGCCATTACGGAAGAGGCTTCTCCAGGTTTTCAGGTGCCACTTAAACTATGTGGGCCTACAGAGAAATCTCAGTGGGGTTTCATGACCATCTCAGCTAAAGAATGGCTTCCCCAAGAGAAAAGCACATGCCCTAAGGCAGAGTGAGAAGTGAAACACCTCCAGCAGGTTTTCCAAATTCCACCTTGGGTCCCTTTTACAGCCGAGCCTCTAATCCCTAGAGGGAAGAGTGTTTCATTAAGTGAAAATCCCGGCCTCCATCACCACCACCCCCAAAATATCTTGCTAATAAACCTTTCCTTGTGATTCTTACTTCCAGGGTCCTGACTCCACCATGGGCATTGCCCAATGTGCAGCAAGGGATGAAGCAAGACGCTCAGAGACGGGGAGCTTTGGGGAGGCCACTAATTAATTTCAGATTTCTGATGTTTTTAATCACCCCTATTTTCCATTTCTGTCCCATTTTGTGTGGGATTATTTGCCTTTCTAGTGTTTGGCTCAACAGCAATGCCACATTCATCCACCTGCAGCTTCAAACTCTCTCACTAGAGGCCGGCAAAGACTCAATAAGCTACAGATCATGGGAGCCAAAGAAGTCTTGGAAAACAAGCCTGTTGGAGGTGAGGCCCGTGGGAGTAGAATGAAGGGCAAGCGGGGGTGATGACTGTGGTCAGGCTTTCATGGAAGAGACTGAAGCAGCGAAGACTTCAGTGCTGCAGCTGTGAGCTGTGCCAGGAGTGGAGTACCTGTGCCTCAGGCCCCTACCCATCCTTAAAGCATTTAGTTACAGAAGCCCCCCTCCCCACACTGCTCCACGAGGAAGCACAAAACACGTAGCCCCTCCACACCAACCTTCCCCAGGGCCCAGACATGCCCAGGAAGGATGGAGGACCACCCCCAGCCTGGCAACAATCCAAGTGACCCAGGGGAGGGAGGGTGTCTCTCACATCTACAGGGGAGAGGGCCATGTTCCTGTGTTTACAGAATGGCTTAATGTATTCCTCATGGGTCTTTTCCCCAGAGCATAACCAGGCTATCTATACTCACTCTCATTTTGCCAACTCAGCAGATGACCAACAGGAGCCCCATCATAACTTAGGGGTCCTCCCACCCCTGCCAATTAAAGAAGAGGAAAAAAAAATCCAGCTGAACCTGTAAATGTTCAGCCTTTCATAAAACATGCCAGACCTTCTTTTATTTTATTACAATCACCAACCTCTGAATGGCAATTTCTCCCACTGCCCAGCCTTGTTTGTCTTCCTATTTATAGTCCACAAAGACTGGTATGTCTTGGAGAATTAGAAAGTGTCCTAGCTATGACTGTGCACAGAGCAGGGGAGGGAAGGAGAAACAGAAAACAAGGAAACAGAGAGAGAGAGAGAGAGCCAACAAAGCTAAAAGCAATCTCCGATAGAAGCTATCCAATGCTTCTGATAAATTTAGGATGTTATTTTAAATTTCATGGCTCAAGGTAGAGATGCAGACACTTCCCCTGTATGAGAGTTCATAGACCGCAAGTAATGGAAACAAAGTTGGCTTAAGTGAAAAGGAGGTAGTCATATACTAAGGTGTCTCAAAAACCCAAGGGCACAATACAGTGGCCTGGGAGAGGACCGGAACTGGGAGAGGCAATGCTCTCAGGACTGGAGGCAATGTTCCCTCCCTAGCTATTGTGTCTGGTCCACGTGGTAGAAAACAGCCACCCCACACTGAGTTATTCTTCCAGCTACAGTCACTTGCAGAGCCAACTAGCCTAGATTGGCCAGGGGTCCATCCATGGTCCAATCAACTGTGACCAGGCAGGTGGACAACCCCCCTTGGCCCAGGCTGCCAGGGACACACCTTAGGGAGAGTTCAGTGGGAAGGGAGAACAGGTCCCAGTTCCCAGTACTGACAGGTTTCCAAGAAGCCCACTATGCAACCTTTGTACAAAACCACTGCGTGTCTGACCTTGGAGCAATTCTGCTTTGAGGCAGGTGTAATGGAATCGGTGAGGAGCACAAGAAGAGGGGAGGATGTTAAGGCTTCATTGTCTGCCTCCAAAGGAGAATGAGGTGGGGAGTACCTGGAATCTGGTTCTAGATCACTAGAGCTACAGAGATAGAATCGCTATGACTTTTCCTGTGTAACTGTACACATACTTGAAAACACATAAAAATCATTGATGCACTCATATTTTATGCACAGTTTGGTCATCTGCTTTTGTCCCTACTTTTTGCATAGGGAATATTTGTTCTCTGGTCATGAAACACTGTGTTGCATCATCATTTGTAATGGTTCCATGTATGCCAATTTTCTAAAATGCCCCTAATGTGAATGTATTATTTTCATAATTGGAAAAAAATGGTTTAAGAGAAAGACCAATTTCCTTGTACACTGGGGAAAAGCAGCAAGAGTACTTAAGGGAGACATACTTTCTGAATCAGAGTGTGATCTGGGTGTGACTTACTGGAGAGAGTTCATCCAAAGAGAAAGAAAGGGAGCACAGCATTCACTAAGCACCTACTAAGTGCCAGGCTGTGAGGAAGGTTGTAGAAGTGAGTGATTTTGTCTACCTGGCAACTGGTGTCCTGTGGCACATGACCTGGACTGAACCGATCACAGTATCATGAAGTCACCGATTGGTCCAGGAGGTAGGCATGTCCCTAGTAGGGCCAATCAGAGGCCTTCCTCTGGGGCTGCTATGGACTTGGGGATAAAGAGGTGTCCTATTTGCTGGGTTTGCTAAACTGGGCCACCATAATGATACGGCAAGAGAAAGACCTTGGATTATCTGTGCCTAGTGCACTTCTACTTCTTCACCTCCCAGATATGTGAGCCTATAGTTGTTTTTTCTTGTTTGTGTTAGTTGGCATTCTCTTTTTGTCAGTGACAAACAGCAGTCCCAACTGATACAGGCACAAAAAGAGAACTAAGAGAAAGCTATTAACGCCACTGTTTTAAGAGAGGAAAACGGAGACTCAGAAGTAAAATAACTTGCTGAAGTTACAGAGCTCGGCGTGAAAGCTGAGGCCTGCTCTAAGCCTCCTTCCATTACATCAGCACAGCACGGGCCCACTCATGCCTTACCACGCAGGCGGGAATCAGCAGAGGGAAATACTAAAAGGCAGGAAGTTGGGCTGTGGAATATTAATGGCAAACGTGTCTACACTTTCAAAACCTGCACTTCTGGGTAAAACTGCCAGACATGGGACCACCTTGAGGCTCTGAACGAAGGACTGAACGGGCACGTCTGCAGGCGGGATGAGAAGCCCCAGTGGAACCTTTGAGACATCCAGGCCTCTGTGGGGAACGGCCAACCTGGTAGTGAATCAAAGCTAACCAAGCACCTTGCACTCAGGGAGGAAGACACCTGGGGGACTCCTGGATAAAATGTGGAGGAGGGATTGTCTGAGCTCAGCTGTTGACTTACACAGACCTCTCAACACCCTCTCAATTTCTCTCCCCCAGAGGTCACAACTTTGCTGCAGAAGCTGCTGCTTCCCCAGGGTGGCCCCCAAAGCTTCGCCAAGGCAAAAACTTTTACCTCTATACCCCAGGGGCACCCAGGTTGGAAATAACCAGTGCCCAGCATGATGCATGAAAAATATGAAGAAACCAAACGAGAGGTGAGGGAACCAGAGAGGCAGCTGGGAAGGCGAGCATGGCGGTGACGATAGGAGTCTGTGTGACTTGGAGCCTGCAACCCAGGTCCAGCCCTGAAATGAGGCCTGATTTCAGGAAAATGCTGACTTTTTGGCCCTCTGGTGCCGAGGTCTGAACGGAGTAGGCTGAACTAAATTATCCTGAAGGGTGTGGACAATACAGGTTTTCTGTGGTCTTCCATCGCCACAGCTTTGGTTCAAGAAAGGATGAGATGGGAGAACAGGGAGTCGATTTGTAGGCAATGAGAGACAAGGTCAGTCTCATCACAGCTGGGGAGGGGATGCATGGCTACCAGTCAGATGCAAAGCCACCAGGAAGAGCATCCCAGGCCCTGTCCAACTTGGACAGAAGACCAGCACTTAGCCAAAGTCTCACGATCAGAAACCAGGATGCCAGTGCTCCACCGTTCCTGGAATAACCAAGGTTAAACTCCAAGAAGCAAAGACAGTCCTCTCTTCTCCCAACTCCTGAGGGATCAGCTGAGACACAACTGAGAACAGACTGCAGCTGCTGGGCTAGTGCCCCAAACCTTAAGACCGAATGTTGTCACCAAAGTTATTCCAATGCCAGGCCACACTGACCTATCTAGAGGCCCTTCCATAAAACTCAAACACATCAGACATGGACTTCCGTTCTTTGTGAGGCTGTATCCTTACCCTGGAAGAAGGATGGCCTTGAGACTTTTCCTTCAAAACAGAAATGGCCTTGTCATCAAGGTTCTCACCCACTGGGGACCAGCCTGGGAATCTACGTACACTCTTCTAAGAAGATATCTGCACATACAAACATTTGCCTGCAACTTCAGTCCAAAAAGCGCACTCTTGGACAGTTTGGGAGTGGTGGTGTCCATGGGCCTGGAGTAAGACCTCTTCATTGCCTTTTCTAGATTTTTTTACTATTTTAAATGCTTATTATAAATATTAAAAGTTTTAATATATCAGAGCATATGAAATTATAAAACCAACAGAACGTGGCACCAACACATCTCCACTATAAATATTTGATGGGGGAAGCCGGGATGGCTCAGTGGGTTGAGCGCTCGCTTTGAGGCCATGAGGACCGAGGATCGAATCCCGGCTCCGGCCCAGGCAGGACCCACGTGCTGAACTGGGGAGTTCCCACAGTTCGGTTCTCTAACTGTCTCTGTCTCTGTCTCTCTCTCTATCTGTCAAAAAGTAAAATAGAAATAACTATGCACTGAAGACAAAAAG
>PVKE010000765.1:0-75538 GCA_004027555.1 Craseonycteris thonglongyai | reverse complement strand
GGCTTCCCCACTCCTTACCGACTGGGGCCATCCCAGGAGGGTGGGGTGGGGCGGGACAGGCTGCGATCTCCAAACACAGGGCCCACAGCTGTGCCTATGAGGCAGGGAAAGCCCCCCAGCCGGGCCAAAGGGCCCAGGTGGTGCCTAATCCTCACCCCACCGAAAGCCTGCGTGCAAAGGGGCACCGGCCAGTTTCCAGAGTCCCCCCAGGGCTGGGCCCCTCCTCATTCCCGGAATCACTTGCTCTCTCAGCTTCCACTGTGCAGAGCCCCTGGGTTTTCTTGGTTTTCACTGCGCCAGACTAATCTTGCCATAAAGGAAGAAAGGAGCCGGCCGGCCTTTGTCTGCCTAAGGCTCGGCCACCAGAAACTCCCCAGGGACCCCTCAGAGTGCCGTTCTCAGGAGGATGGCAGTGCCCCAGAAAACGCCGTAGTGCTGAGAGGCTCGCCCATGCCTCAGAGGACATCGGAACATCCCTGCTTTGCTTCAGAAAGGCCTAGTATGGAAACGCGCTGCCTTGTACAACCGCCCTGGGGTAGCTACTTACTGCACGTGTGGGCCCTGGATTTCTAACCCAGTATTGTTAGAAAGGCAGATGATCAGGCCCCGGCCCAGACCTGCTGAATCAGAACCTGCATTTTTACAAGATTCCCCGCGGAGCCCCGGCTCTTTGAAGTAGCAGGGCACTGTGCCCGACTGTCCCCGAGCAGGGGGCCACTCCTGGGGCCCTCCCACTTCTCCCCAAGAGTGGCCCTAACTGCGCCCATCCACCTGAACCTCAGGACTCCCCAAGGCCACAGGACAGTCCCTCCTCCTCCAGACGTCCCTGGCCGCCCTGCCAGTTCTCTGAGTGTATGGTTTCCTATCCTTTATGAGGTTCCTCCCCAGCTGTCAAATCCTCTCCTCCCTCCTTCTTTCTTTCCTTCCTTCCTTCCTTCCTTCCTTCCTTCCTTCCTTCTTTCCCTCCCTTTCTCTCCTGCCTGCCTGCCTTCCTTTCCTTCCTTCCCCTCCTTCCTTCCTTCCCTCCCCCCCTCTCCTTCCTTCCTTCCTTCCCTTCCTTCCTTCTTTCCCTCCCTTTCTCTCCTGCCTGCCTGCCTTCCTTTCCTTCCTTCCCCTCCTTCCTTCCTTCCCTCCCTCCCTCTCCTTTCTTCCTTCCCGCCCTCCCTCCCTCTCTTTTCTTCCTTCCTTCCCTCCCTCTCCTTCCTTCCTTCCTTCCTTCCCTTCCTTCCTTTACTCCCTTCCTACCTTCCTTCCCATTTGCTGCAAGCTGGGAAAACAGACCTCCAAGTATGTTATCACTGCATGCAAAGAGTAAGCAGGCTCCCAGCAAGGGCCCCAGGGACTCTGAGGAGTTAAGTATAAAAACTTGAGCTCAAAGTCTGATTTCTAACCAGGCTGCTCCCAGCCGGGTTTGTGGGATGAGCTCCTGGCTCTGTGGGGTTCCATCACTCAGTCCCCACCTGGCTCCCATCTACCTGGGGCCTCTCCAGAGCAGAAGGAAAGCACAGAGGCCAGGCCCAGGGGGAGGCAGAGGCACAAAGACAGTGGAGTCTGACAAGCCAGGACCTGGGCAGAGCTGGGGTGGAAGGAGCAAAGCAGCTGGGACAGAGCAGGACCTAACAGGAGCAAATGTGCTGGTAGGGGAGCCAGTCACCAATCCAGTCCAGAGGTGCCAGGACGTCCCAGGAGGGGCACAGGGCCACTCCCACAAAGCACTCTGGGAGAGTTGTGTCTTCCTAAGGGCAACAGGGGGCAACCCCCCGAGTCGGAGGCAGGTGGCTGTTTCAGAAAGACCTCGCAGCTCAGGGTGCAGGACAGGTTGTTCTGGGAGAGGGACGGATGACAGACTAAGGCAGGGCCCCGGCTGGGGAGCACACAGTAGTCATGGAGGGATGCAGGGAGGGCAGTGACAAGGTCAGGGCGGCACTGGGTACAAGCTCTGCACAGCCAGTGCTGCAGGGGCTCACTGCTAACAGATACCCTTCATTTTCTGGTAGGAGGCCAACCTCTTTGCAGGCTGCAGAAGCCAGCAAGGCTGAGTCCCATCCCCACCCTCAGCCCCAGCACTCTATGACATACACCACACACGGTGCCTGGAAGTTCATGAAGGAGCGTGGGTGGGGTGTAGGGCAGAGCTGAGGGGCCACCCCTGCTCTAGGTCACCCACTGTGTGCTCAGCACCTCACAAGACAGCAGAGTGAAGGCAGAGCCAGGTGACAGCTACGCAGACTTCAACACAGTCAGGGAGATCTGCTCTGTCCCAAGTGCATGCTGAGGACCGTCGCCTGCAGGAGAGGCGGCAGGGGTGACCGCACAGGGCAGCCCTGAGCTCCCCCAGCCTCATGCTCGCAAACCGGACACTGGAACTCAGTAGCGGAAGGCCTCCGTGAGGGAGGCAGGTTTTAGCTACGTGGAAATTCTCCTGCCAATGACAGCAGCCCAGAGTGGAGGCAAAGCAAACCAGCCCCCCACGGCCACCCCCAAAGGAACATGCCAGTGACACTGAGATCACAGGTCAGGGCAGACAGTGTTTCAGCCACGCTGAGGACACGAATAACAAGAACCCTCTGACGATGAATGAGGGTGGAGAAGGAAGAACCGTGGAAAGCTTCGGACTCAGCAACGCAAGCAGAACAGTAACAACTCCTACGGGAGCCTCTGTGGGCTCCCCCTGAGGAAGGCAGGAGACCTGGTGGCTGGGTGTGTACTCCTGGGGTCAGGCTCCCCTGGCTCAAAGCGCGGTGACATCATGGACTGTGTGTCCCTGGGCAAGTTACACCAACTCCCTCCTCTGTCCAGCTGTTGCCAAAACGGAAGGCAGGCAAATAAAGTCTCGGCTTATCAGTCAGGGCTCGCTTTTTAAGTCCTGGTTGCTATTACCTGGTTAAGAGAAAGACCCTAATCCTGGGGTCTCCCCTTGGTCTTTGTGAAATCAGGACACTCTTGCTGGCTGTGGACAAGTGCAGGTGGCTGGGGACTCAGGTCGGGAACAGAAAATGGAGCGAGTGGATGGGGAATTTTGAGATCCAGGCAATCCATCCAGAAAGAAGGGTGAAAAGAAAAGGCCAAGGTCGTGAGGCCGTGACACTCCCATCCCACGGGAATTCCCCACTGGGCGGGGCGGGGCGGGGCGGGGACAGCAGAAAGGGCTCTTCTGATCAGGAATGTCGATCGCACAAGGGTCAGTGCAGGTGCAGTAACGGGGTGCCTCCCCTCAGCTCCCAACTCTCCCCATAAAAGTCCTGAGGGGCCAGATAACCTAGTTCTCCTGGGAATTCCCAGTAACCACTTGGACCTCAGGGGACAGGTGCCCCCAAACAAGCTGGGGGTTTCCACACCCAGACTGGGTGGGGCCTGGGGCAGCCTGAGCGGTACCCCTCCCCTCCTCGGCCCCCAAGACCAAGAGGAGTCTGGGAGGGAAATGGCCAGGGAGAGGCACAGGGCTCAGGAGAGGCCGCAGGACCAGCTGAAGTGGGGAACTAGGCTGTCCCTCCACGTGGAAAGGAAGAGCAGCCAGGCGGCCCCCTCTGGCCCTCTAGGCTGGCTCTCCAGCCCACGGCTTCCCTGCCGCCCGGTGCAGCCCCCAAGTCTCTCAACTAGGCTCGCACCACCTTAAGTCCAGCCCTGCCGGGGGCCAGGGACAGCAGCTCCTTCAGTGGAAAGAACACAGGGCTGGCACCGGAGTGACCTAATTAAGGCTGTGACCGCACACCGAGTGGTCACGCGATCTTGGGGACAACCTGAGAAGGTGGTCACTTACCTTTTTCCACATCTCACTTACAGGTACGTGCCCGCGTGGCATGCGGTCAGTGTCACTGCTGGAAGGAACCGGACCCTCCCACTGAGAGCCCCACTCCTCTGACAGCCCTGTGAGTTGTGACGCTCCCCTGGGGCACTATGGTTGGGGCCTCAGTGCAGCTCCAGAGGCAGAGTTCAGACCCTCTTGCCCTGGGCCTGGCGCTGGGGTGGGCCGGAGGGCCGGGGGAGGGGGAGGAGGCAGTCAGCCACACAACCATCAAGACCCCCTCGGCTTTGCCAGAGCAAACACTATGGAAGGGGAGGAGAACTCACAAAATCAACCATAACGGACAGACCTCAGTGTAACCGATTGGACATTGTGGGGTACAGGAGAGTGGCTGTTGGGGGGCCCATCGGGCCAGCGAGAGTAGGGCCCGGCTGGGAGGACCAGTGAGAGAGAAGAATGCAGTGGTCAATTGGGACTGGCCTTACGAGTCATCATGAGGAATCTGGGCTTTGTTCCCGACCCACAAAGTCTTCCGAAGAGGAAAGCAAGGTAATGAGTTCCGGGCCCTGGCAAGAGGTCATAACAGGTAGGATGGACGGGAGGAGGCCCGTATAGGAGGCAGCTGCCCCAGGGATGGGGTGGGTGGTAAAGCGAGGCTGGGATGGCTCAGCAGGTTAAACGCTCGCTTTGCAGCCCCGGGGTCCAAGGATCGAATCCGGGACCAGCCCATGTGGACCCATATGCTGAACTGCAGGAAGCCCCCAGTTCGGTTCTTGCCAAGGCCCATGCAGGAGGCCCCCAGCCTGGTTCCTGCCCTGTGCAGCACCTGTGGAGTAAAGCTGTACGGAAAACCAATATACACCTATAGAGACTGCTCCGGGCCTTCCCCTCTCTCTCTGTCTCTCTCTGTGTCAAAAAACAATAAAAATAAAAAGCAGCAGAAGTGAGTGTTCCAGATGAAAGACTCTACACTCAGGCATTGAGGAGCCCCCAGGAATGGGCTGCTCCCCATCTGGTCTCCGGAATCCAAGCCTGCATCTAAAAGCCCCTCCCATCTACACAAAATCACATAGGGACACAAGAGAGCCACAGTACACTGCTCAGGAAAAACCCACAGGACACAGTGTGTGGGGTGGAGGGCTACCCACTCCCTTCCTCACTAACAGAACCCCCATTTAGGCCAGGTCCCTGCCCCTCAGGGAAGAGAGTCCAATCAGAGTCCCACCACAGTCATCGCCTTCTTGTGGGCGGTCACTGGCCTTGGTGGGCCCGTGACGCAGCACCGAGCAATGTGACACCAGAGGCTGGCTGAGGGGACACATCTGGGAAAGAGCCCAATGTTCAGAAGAACCCATCTTCCCTGCCTTCCCTGCTGGCTGGAGGTTCCCCCAGAACCTTACCTCCTTGCTACCAGCCTGGTGGAAGGCAGAGGGGACATGGCCCAAGGCCTGGATGACCACAGCACGCCAAGGCCCACCCCGTCCTCGGGGCCCTCTGTCCCCTGGGATGATGCATCCCCTCACGGAGCAGGGAGTTCAGTGCAAGGTTTTCTACCTCTTGAGCGAGAGGCCTTCCATCAAATACAGGACAGGAGGGCACACACACCCCGGGGGGTCCTGTCAGGAACAGACACCTCAGCTGCCGGCAGAGGTACCTTGGGAACAGCAGGGATGGCACAGGGCTTCCACACTCCGAGTCATACTCATCTTCACTGTTTTGCAAGAAAACTTCAACAAGGGAACATGACACTTTCACAATGAAAGAAAATATAAGTTTTCTTACAGTTGTGAGATCCTAATCTACTGTTTCCCGGTGGGTCTCAACTTTGGTGCCTACGACACAGATATTTGTGAAGCAGGACACTACCAGCAAGTGCAAAACCCAGAGGGTCAGACGGGCCCGAAAGCCACCCGCTCCCAAGACCTGATTCCTTTGCACATCGTTAGAGACCCGCTGGCTCGGCCACTCCAGGAAACCACAAATGCAGAGCCCCGTGTAAACCAGACCAAATTCAACGAGAAGGTATTTCTATTTCCTAATTAGACTGGGGGTGGCGGTGGGCGGACCACAGGGCTGAGAGTATAAATAAAGTTAGAGTCCTGGACCTCATAGCTTTGAAACCCGTTAATTAGTAACTAATCTTTCCAAGGAGAAGGGGGGAAAACTTTTTTTTTTTTGCATAATGTAAGACTTTAATAACTCAGTCCATTTCAAATTCCTATCACTCATATGCTCATCAAATGAGATGACTCTCCAATCAGGAAGAGGGAGGAGGAGGGAGGAGGAGAGACAGGGCAGTAGGGGGAGGCCTGGGGTGGGGGGAGAAAGCTCCCTGCAAGGGTAAGACTGCCAGGAGCCTCCTCAGCCCCTCCTCCATCACGTTCAGCACGCAGGCTGGCAAATAAAAACAACCAGTGCTTCCACTGAGCTAAGAAACAGTTCCAAGTCACGCTGTCCTTCTGCCAGAGACCGAGGCCCCAAGACAGGAGCCAGCAAGGTTCTGGCTGAACACCCCGCAGGAATTCAGACAAGCCCTGAGTCCTCTCACCCCACCCTCAATGCAGAACAGTGCCACGTGCTAATCCACAGCAGGTGAGGGGATTTCAGATCTAAGGGGGGGAGGGGGTCACTGTGAACCAAGGCTACAGGAGAGTCAGAAGCTCTTACCTGTCCCCATTGGTGTGTGGGGAGGGGGAAAGCACTCCCATGTATTTCCATCAACCTTTTCTTTTTTTTTTAAAGATTTATTTTTATTGCTTTTTGACAGAGAGAGAGAGACAGAGAAGGGGGAGGGCCCAGAGCAGTCTCCATAGATGACAGCATTCATTTTCCATATAGTTTCACTCCACAGGTGGGCGTGGGGCTGCACAGGGCAGGAACTGGGCCAGGGGCCTCCCACGTGGGCCCTGGAAAGAACTGAACTGGAGGCACACCCCAGTTCAGCATATGGGTCCTCATGGGACGGGGCCAGGATTTGATCCTCAGGCTTCAGGGCTACAAAGTGAGCCCTCAACCCACTGAGCCATCGCAGCTTCCCCATCCCCATCTTTAAAGTCAACTCACTCAAAAGATGCAAATGAAAATGGGTGTGCTACCTCCCTCCACCCTTTCCCAGTAGAAACCTCCTAAGAGGGCTCCCTTCAGGTCATATGTCACCTGCAAATTCCCAGCCCTCCAATTTGACACCCCTCTCTCCCTCCTTCAGAGAACAAAGTAAAAAAAGAAACTGGCACTCTAGCCTTTGTGGGCGAGGGGTGGGGGTGGGGTGGGGGGGCAGTCGATGGTGGTGGGGAATTGGGTGTTGGCAGAGCCTCCACAATATCATAATTTCAGATTCTTAATAAAAAGACAGCTCTCCCCCAGCCAAACACTCCTCTCCCCACCCTGTCTTTGGGGAATTGAAACACAAGCTTTTAAAATGCAGCAAAAACATCACAGCTGCATTTTTGCATGTTGCATTTGCGTCCTGCCCTTAAGTGGCTGCTCTTATTACCTCCCTCTCTGAAAGAGGCCCCTGGATAAGCCCGGGGTAATTAAAATTTCCTGTCTAACCCTGACCACCCCAGTCAGCTCGAGTTACAGTCCTGGAC
Source organism: Craseonycteris thonglongyai (assembly GCA_004027555.1). Taxonomy (NCBI): domain Eukaryota; kingdom Metazoa; phylum Chordata; class Mammalia; order Chiroptera; family Craseonycteridae; genus Craseonycteris; species Craseonycteris thonglongyai. The sequence goes on along the minus strand of PVKE010000765.1, from coordinate 68,203 downwards.
ACACTGCAGAGTCGGTTTCTCCTGGGCCTTCTCACTTCGTTTAAAATCAGGCCACTATTCTCTTGGCTCAGGCGATCCAGTAACATACTTGGAAACGGAGAGGGAACTTTCTCTGGCCCGGCTGATGCTGCCCCTGGCTTCCCACACTCGTTAGAAAATTCTCTTTCTTGTACAACACACCATTGAGGAGCCAGGATACAAAGACGAATGACCCCCACACCGAGAACCCAATGTGCTCACAAGCCGGGAAAGGACTGGGTTTTGGTTTTTTAAGCCTTGCAAATGTAAGAAATCCCCAGGCAACATACTTTTAAACAGAAAAATCACATTTAAAAGATCAAAGAGTGTTCTGCAGTATCTGCATGAATCTATCCAGCCCCGGAGCAAAAAGAATGAGCGAGCTCTGTGCCTGTCCATCAGGTTCCCAGCGAGCTCCCAGGCGACATCAGAATCTGGATCTAGAAACTGATTAAAAGTGAAATCCTTCCAGAGCGTAAGTGCACTCTTGGCAAAAGTAGGGGGTTTTCTGTTGGTTTGGTTTTGCTTTCGCAGTTAAATGGTGACTCCATTTGAATCAGGCTTGGGCTTTGGGAAGACCGATCCCCCTTGTGCTGGGAGTGGGAGCATGCTGACTTTGGTTATGTCGCTGACATTCCGAGCCCACCTAAATAACCTAAATTGGTTAAGACTGACATTCCTAAACCCAAGGGCCTCTTTGGAGGCCCTCCTCCACCCGCAGGAGGTGGGGAGGACACAGTCGTGGTGCCACATTGTCTGGGCATTTCTATTCACTCACACAGTAATGGGTTGAATAGAGTCCCCTGCCCTAAGGTCATGCCCACCCAAAACCTCAGCATGTGACCTCATTTGGAAATAGGGTCTTTGCAGATGTAAGAAATTAAGATGAAGTCATAGTGGATAAGGGTGCGCCCTAAATCCAAGAACTAGTGTCCTTATAAGAAAGCCATGTGAAGACACACGCAGGGAAGACAGCATGTGACTATCAAACCCATAGTCACTGGGCCAGACCAGCACCCCAGCCACCTCAAGCTCCCTCCAGGTGGCCAGCTGGTTCTGGGACCTTCTCTGCCTCAGCCCGTCAGCCCACGGGACCACCTGCACCCAGCTGCCCTTGCCCAGTCTGCGGCAGGCTATGGGGCCCAGCATCTGGGGATCTGCAGCCTGCCTGGTGCCTGGCAGGTCAGGGCGCCTCCAAAGATGAAGGGTGTATCCACCAACTACAGTCACGGCCACGGTCCAGGCACCGAGGGTGGATGCACATTAAAACCAGAGGTGTCTCCCAGCCAGAGGAGCCTGGGGCGGGGAGAGCGAAGTTTCCGCTGCCTCCCAGGTGTGGGAAACCTGAAGGGAAACCAAGTCGCTAAGCTAAGGAGGCTGAGTTTGGGGGAGCTCAGCAGGGCAGATCCAAGTGGGGAGGGTTCTGAGCACGGACACAGGGCTTGAGTGGGGGGATGGTCTTCAGCAAGAGGACCCCTGTTCTCTGTGACATGCCAACTCAGCACAGTCCCCCATTCATCTCACTCAATTCTCATAAAACCCCACGAAAGAAACGACTGCCCCATTTTACAGATGAAAAGACAAAAGTGGTTAAGAACCGTGCCCATGATCACAGCTAATGACCCTGGAATGAGGGGGCGATGTCCCAACCCTCCCCAAACCCACCATGGATAACTGGGTCTTAACCCCACGTCTAAGAGGGGCCTTTCCAAACCGTTGTGGGGGAAGCAGGCAGCCCCCTGGAGTCCCCTGCCTCCAGCAACCACAGCAGCTACCTGGCCCTCATGCGAAACTCCCTGAACTTATGCCCATTTGACGAGCAAAAAAACTAAGGCTCAGAGGGCTGCAGGTGCTCTGCCTGGCTGGCTCCAAATGTGACACTCTTCCCCCTGCCACACCAGTGTCTGCAGCCACTGCTCAGCTAACTTTAACTCGAGTGGGGACCCCAGGGATGATCCCCGGGATGGCTTCTCTGTAACAAGCTGTGCCTCAGATCTCACTCCCTGAGGACAGGTGCCAGTCCTGCCTGCGGACACTCATGGCTGAGGGTGACCAAAGCCGCAGGCCTGAGCGGGGCCAGGGGCCAGGATGGAGCTGTGAAGGTCATTCACAGCCACCAGCACACAATCCTCCTTCCCCCGGATTTGCCAGGGGAAAGCCATTCTTCTTCCCCGATGCCAGTCCCTTGCTAGGGGCAGGGGTGGGGGCACAGGGCTCAGGCCTGGCTAATCAGAGCAACCAGTTCCCTTGGCCACAGCAATTGGTTCAGAGCCAAAAAGAAACAATAGTAAAGAGACAGAGAGGGGGAGGGAGAGGGGGAGAGAGAGAGAGAGAGAGAGAGAGAGGCAATAAGGCCTTTGCTGTGGTTACTCTTTTTCACTGGACTTACTTGGGCTGCTGTGGCCACAATGCCACCACCAGGGGGACACAATAAGCCACCTGAGGAAGGGGACAACATAGTGAGGAAACGGGCTTAAGAAAAACACAAACTTCAGTGCTTACCGATGGCATCATGAGCACCTAGATCCAGCCATACCTGACACCAGCATGCATTTTTAGTTGATGAGCCCATTAATCCCCTTTTTTGCTTATGCCAGTTTTGGTTGAAAGTGACAGCAAACCCAACCTAGAATGCTGTCTGACAAAGCAGCTCTGGAGAAAAAAACCTGAAGAAGGTCCCCAAGATGCCCACCCTGCATCCTGCAGCTGTTGCTAGAGCAGTCTTCCTGAAAGGCACCATCCCAAACAAACCAAAGGGGTTCTAAAACACCCCCACCGACTGCTTTTCCATGTCTCCTCAGTCCTGGCATTCTTTTGTCCTAACTAAGCTTTCTTAAAATGCCCAAACTGGCCCCACCAGGTGTCAACAACAGATAGCAGTGGCCTGGAAGCCAGGGACCAGCAAATCAGGGTGTCGGGAAGCGGAGGAGGAACGGGGGCTACTGACCTACGTGCAGGGGCTGGCGCTGGACAACAGCCCAGCCTCAGACAGGGGCCAAGGCTGCGGCCACACAGCGCCCTTAAATAGAACCTCCACGCGGGAGGACAAACATTCCAAGCGCTTTTTCAAACGCCCCAAGCATGACCTGGCTGGCGGCCTCGGCTCCCCCAGGCTTATTTTCTGGTCTTGGCCCAATTCTGGAAATAATATTAATAGCTCGGTTAGGAGCTTACGGTGTGCAAAATACTCTGAGGCCTTAAAAGGCAGGAATCATTATTACTGCTTCCACTCTGCAGACGAGGAAACCGAGGCCCAGGAGTTCCTAGCCGACAAGCGTGACCAGTGGGGGCTCTCCACGCCGCCTCCGGCGCGGGGTGTTGGGGCGCGCCACAGCTCCCCCGCCCGGTGCGCCTTACACAGCAGGACAGGAATGAGCCCCCGCGGGACCCGCGGCGAGCTGCCCTGTCCGGTTCCGACGGGCGCCAAGACAGGCGACGCCCCCAGGAGGCTCTGGGGACGCGCGCGCGCGGGATCCAGGAACGTCCTGATCTTTTGCGAAGAGTTTCACCAACTCCCAGTTCTCAGCCTCGGTTGGTACGTCAGACCCCGCGTGGCAGCCAAGGATAACTTTCCCCTTTTGTTTTAAAAGATAAAAGGACAACGGGGCTAATTCCCCCCTGGGGAGATCAAGCTGACAGGTGAGGCGCGCGGGGCGCGTCTCGGTTTCCTCGAAGTTGCGCTCCGAGCAAACCGCACAACACGTCGGCGCAGGCGGCAGAATCCAGGACTCGGTTTGGCTGACGCAGGGGGCCTTTGGAGCTGGGTCTGAGGCTCCTGCTCGCGGTGCCCCCGCGACCGACCATGCCGGCATCAGACGAGGGGCGCACGGGACCTGGGGCACTGAGTCCAATGCTGAGGGCACCCCCGGGACTCCCGCGCTCTTGCACCCTGTCCCACCAAAGCGGAGCCCGGGTCTCCCGGCCAGAAGGACCGCCCACCAGCACCTCCCCTTCGCTCCCACCCGGGTCCCCAGGCGCAGGGCCCGCAGGGGCGCACGGTGCCGCGCAGCGCAGGACGCAGCTCACTGTTTGAACATGCGCTCCAGCTCCTTGATGAGGCGGCGGCTGAACTCCGGGAACTCGGTGTAGGGGTTGAAGACCTTGCAGCGGCGGGGCCGCGCCGCGCCCTCGTTGATGTCCAGGCGTCGGCTCAGCTGCGCGCTCAGCTCGGCGTCGGCGCTGGCGGCGGGCGCCCGGGCGGCGGGCTGCGGCTGCGGCTGCGGCTGCGGCTGCGGCTGCGGCGCTGGGACGGCGCGGGGCGCGGGCTCGGGGAGCGCGTCCTCCGCTTCCTCCCATTGCAGTCGCCGCTGCAGCTTGCGCGCCAGCTCCTCGCAGGCCATAGCGGCAGATCTAGGACGCGGGACCGGGCGCAGCGACTGAGCGGAGGCGATGCTCGCGGGCTCGCGGTCCTGCAGCGCTTTGCGCCGGCGGTGGGGACCGGGCTGTGGGGTGGAGCCGCGGGCGGGGCGTGGAGGAGGGAGGGCGGAGCCGAGGCTTTAAGGAGGTGCCGGGGCGCGGGCACCGCCTGCCTCCGCAGAGGCTGCAGGTGGCTGCGCGTCTGGGGACCTCGCGGGCTTCCCTCGCCCCGAGGCTGACCGCCCCCCACAAGGAGCTTGGACCTCGGATCAACTCTGACCTTACCACCCGGGACCCCGCGGTCACCTGGGGAATAGCGGGATAAAGTTTCAGGGCGGTTCCTTTCTCCTTCCCCAGAGGTGCCCGGACTGGAGGTGCTCGAGCCCCAAGCAGGCTGGGGGTGGGGGTACCCGAGCACCCCCGCATCACCCACACGCCCCCACGGCTGAGGGTGGCACCCCCCCCGGTCCTGCGGTTTGAGGGTGGGAGGCGCCCGCAGGGAGCTTGGGCAGGTGGGGGAGGGGGCTGCTTTTCGAACATGCACTGGAAAGAAATGTTTCCAAAACAAACTAAAAATACTAACAACAAATAAGCAAACAGTCCAGAGCAAGGAGCGAGAGGACACTCGTGGCTGCCCTGGAGTAAGAGATCACCGCTGCAAAGGCTCGGGCTTTTTCTGGGAAACACACAAGACGGGAAAGAAAAAGCAGCTTGCAAATAAATAATTTAGCATTTTTAACGAGAGTGAAAACAAGTACAGGCGTCATTCTCCCTAAGAAAGGCCGATGCGGGTGGCTGTTACATCAGCCACGCGTTGAGAAATGTAAACTCCGGTCTGCCTGGGACCAGACCGACTCTGCTCTGGGCGCCTCTGGGGCTGCTGACCCGGGCACGTCCCGGGGGCGCCGCAGACCGGGCGCGCCTGCATAGGGCTCGCGGAGGGCCTGCTGGGACTCGGGGCTCCCGGAGGGCCTCACCAGCAGGCTGGGGCAGTTATTTTTTAAAACAAGTTATTAGGGAAAGTGTTTTTTTAAAAGGTAACAAAATCTTTTTAACATCCCTACTGAACAATTTGATTTGGTTCTGCAAAGCAGCCTTTTTTACATCGGGCTTTATTTATTTATTTATTTTTAAAGATTTATTTTATTGTTTGAGAGGTGAGGGAAGGAAAGCCCAGAGCAGTCTCCATAGTTGTACATCATTAGTTGTGACATAGTTTCATTCCACACAGGTGGGTGTGGGGACACGTAAGTCTGGAACCAAACCTGGGCCTCCCATGTGGGAGGCGAGAACCTTCCCCCCTGAGCCATCTCCGTGGATACCAGTTGTGCCACAGTTCAGCATATGGGGTTTGCAGGGGCCAGAACCCCAGACCTTGCAATTGTAGGCACGTGCTCAACCGCTGAATTATCCTGGCCGCCCCCACATCAGGTTTTATGCTTGAAATGGTAATGGATGGGCCCCTCCAAGTACATCGCTGAGCTGGTGGGGATGACCAGAAGGTTTGCTTTGTTGTCACATTTTGAGCACTTTATGTGACATATTTCACACACACATCCAAAAAAAAAAAAAAAAAAAAGGTTTTAAATTTTTCATAGTCTCCATTAACAAGAAACTTTGCATGGGTAGGTAATAAAAAATATAAATAATCATTTTACATGCTAAAATTTATCACAGTTCATGTTAATTTTTAAAATCTTTTTTTTAAAAGCTCTGTTCTGTCATTTATGAATGTACTTTACTTGATCTTAACCAAAAGGCCAAGAAGCTCATTTATGAATATAATGTTGAAAATTCTCTTGTTAATGAGAGTGGATTTTGAATGTACTTCAACTTCTTCATTCAAGTTTTCCAAATGAGGAAGATTATTATTTTTATACCTTTGGTGAGGTATAATTAATACACAAAAAAACTACACATATTTAACATGTACATTTGATATACAAAAAAAAAACTTACATAGACAAAGAGTTCTGATGTGTGCAAATACCCACAATACCATCACCACAATCCAGGTAATAAACACACCTATCACCTCCAAAAAATGGTTTGTGTTCCTTTGGTGTTGGGAGGGGGGTTTGTTTTGGGTAGGAACACAACACGAGTGCTACGAAGTTAATTAATTGTATTTTTTCATCCTCTTAAATTTCAAAGTGCGCACCACCATGTTGTTAGCTACAATGCTCTACAGTGGATCTCTAAGGAAGCACTTTTGCATAATGTGCACATGTGCTATGAGCTGTCACCTGGGCACCACACAAGAGGCACTTGCAAGGGGCTGAGTTTGGGGACTGTGCCCACCAAGTACCTCCCAAGCCTCCTGGCCACCCCTGGCAGCAAAGCAGCAGGTACCCATGATGCTCACTAGGCAACACCGGGCCACCACCCCTAGGAATAAAGTCTCAGTATCTCACGGGTGACCCAAGGTGACTACAGTCACAGCCGTGGCTGGAAAAGTGCTGCTCCCAATCTCTCCTTCTCCAGTGCCCCTCTGGGTGCCTGACAAAACACACAACATACGATTTCTGAATGATAGGCCAGTATCCATATTACTATGCAAATATGACCCATGTTTTGTAAAACAAATTTCCATGTAGGAAAAAAAAATAGACTAAAGGGAAAAGGACCCAGTTGTAAATGCTAAGAGTCAAATCACCTCATTGGCTTTTTTTTTTTTAGGGATTTATTTTATTGTTTTTGACAGAGACAGAGAGAGACAGAGACAGCTACAGAGAGAATGGGGAGGGCTCAGAGCAGTCTCCATAGCTATACGTCATCAGTTTTTCGGACATGGTTTTGTTCCACACAGGTGGGCAGGGGCCGCTCAGGGCGGGAACTGGGCTGGGGGCCTCCTGCATGGGAGGCACGCCCCAGTTCAGCATATGGGTCCGACTGGGTGGAGGCCGGGATTTGATCTGTCCCTGGGGCTACAAAGCAAGTGCTTAACCCACTGAGCCATCCTGGCTTTCCGGCTTTTTTAATTCTTATTTTTCTGAGTTTTTTGCAATTAATATGGTATGTAAAACAAAATCAGAAAATAAATGCTATTGTTTAAAGTGGAAATGTACCGATGGGTGGTTACTTTAGCTGGAGAGCCGCTGACAGTGTTTCCCCTTATGTCAACCCATGAGTTCATTTTCGTGACGTCCCTCTGCGGTAGCTAAAGGTTCTGCATTTCACAGAGAAAATCAAATCTGTGTTTTCACTCCAACACTTCTTGTTCAGCTAGCTGTTGCTGTGTAATAAGCCATCCCCAAATGCAGTGGCTACAAACACTTACTCTGCTCACAAATCTGCAATTTGGGCAGAACTTGGTGGAGAATGCTCTTCTCTGGTCCCTTTGGCATGAACAGGGGCATCTCCAGGCTGGGGCAGCAATGATCTGAGGCCTCCTTTCCTCCCAGGAACAGGGTCGGTGCTTGCCCTTCACAGGCCCTGTTGGTTGGAATAGCTACCTATGGCCTCTCCAGGTAGCCGGGGCTTCCTCGCAGGGTCACCAGTCCAGGGTGGGTTTTGAAGAGGGAGCCAAGCCGAAGCTCAGAAATCACGTAGCTGACCTCTTTTGGTCAAAGCAGTCTTGAAGGAGATGGAACGTAATTCAACCCGAGGGAACACGGATCTCCGCTTCTCTGTGGAGGAGGGACATCACATCTAGACTAGCCCGTGAGGTGGGGTATGGACCACCGTAGCCATCTTAGTAAAACACGATTTGCCGGTCTCCCCTCTGGAGTTCCCTGCAGGATTGAGTCTATTCAGTCCTGTGGCATCTGGCCAAGAACAGAGACGTCCTTCAGCCCGATGGGTTGGCGCAGGTCGCTGGGCCCTCTGGAAATGTCACCCTGCAAGTCACAAGGAAGTTGAAATTAACTAAATTCCAGGAAGGAAACATCCTCCCAAGAGAGCAGAAACCTGGGGTGGCTTCTGTCACTGGAGGCATCCAGTTCCACTGTCCTTTGCATTGTCAACTTCAATAAGCCAAAGCCTCAGGGCTTGGGTTTGTTTAGGAGAAAAAGGTTTTGGCTTTTAAAAAGATTGTTAAGGGAAAGCCGGGACGGCTCAGCGGGTTGAGCGCTCGCTTTGAGGCCACGAGGACCGAGGATCGAATCCCGGCTCCGGCCCAGGCAGGACCCACATGCTGAACTGGGGAGTTCCCACAGTTCGGTTCTCTAGCTGTCTCTGTCTCTGTCTCTCTCTCTATCTGTCCAAAGTAAAATAGAAATAAATATGCACTGAAGATAAAATAATTACTCTCTATAAATATAAAAAAAGATTAAAAAAAAAGATTGTTAAGCCCTTAGTTGTTGGTGCCAGGTGCTCTTTCCAAGTTCCTGTACGCAGTCCCTCACAGAACTGAAGATATTCTAGAAGTAGGTGTTTTCTAATGGTGGCGATGGCTGCACAGCTCCACAAATAGGCTAAAACCCATTGAGTCATATACTTCAAAGGATGAATGTTATGGCATGTGAGTTATATCTCAATACATCTGTTATTTTAAAGTATCAACAAGAAGCTATTACATATTGACATAAATATAAGGAAGGACCCCAAAAGATGGAATTTGTTTATAAAAAATTGTGTATTCTCACACGTTTAAGCTTCAATCACTCTCAAAGTACTCTTTGTTTGATGCAATACACCTATCAAGACGCTTTTTCCACTGCTAAAAAAGTTTTTGAACTTGTCAATTTTGATGCCTTTTAGTACTGCTTCCACATGGCCAAACACTTCCCTCTGAGGACTTTTTTTCGTCTGTGGAAACAAAAATGTCTGGCAGGGAGAGATCAAATGAATAGGGAGGGTGGGGCATGAGGGCCATGATGTGTTTTGGTTAAAAACTGCAGAACACTCAGTGCAATGTGGGCAGGTACGATGTCACGCCACACATTGTTTCTGTAGATCACCCATCGCACAGGTAGACAGTTCCATCTGAGACAAGTGCGCAGTGCAGGACAGAGGCAGAGACAGAAGTGGGAAATAAAGCAATGAGCGGGCCACGTGCAGACTAAAGTAAGTGTCAGTTCTGCCTTACAGCCTGCTACCAGATGCAGCCGTACAACTGAAGTGCATCAACTCACTTGCCACTAAAGCCTGCCACCAGATGCAGCTTAATTGTCACTTACCCCTCACTGATGGGGTTTTGATAGGAGTCTGCAAGCAATTGATTATGGTCTCTGTGCTGTCAAACCTCTCTGCTCATGTTCATCTGTATTTGCAGCCTCTCCCCAGCACTACATCACCGCCTCAGCTCCACCTCAGATCACCAGGCATTAGAGTCTCATATGAGCACACAACCTAGACCCCGCCCATGCACAGTTCACAATAGAATTCCAGCTCCTATGGGAATCGACCGGTAATCTGACAGGAGGTGGAGCTCAGGTGGTCATGTGAGTGATGGGGAACGGCTGTAAATACAGATGAAGCTTCACCCTATTGTCCCCCCCCCCCACCTCCTGCTGTGTGGCCCAGTTCCTAACAGGCCAGGGACCAGTACCAGTCCATGGCCCCGGGGCTGGGGACCCCTAACCTAGGAGCCCTCAGGCATGGTTGTCAGAGGTTAATCCGGCCCAGCCCCATTTCCTCCCCACCCTTGGGAGCCCTTCCTCTCAATGCCTAGTCAGTCAAGTCTTGGCTCCACCCCTGAGTTGTTCCTGGTTCTCTCCCATCCCTCCCGCCTCAGGCCGGCACAGGTTTTGAGTCTCAGGCCAGCCTGTGTCAGTAATGCCTTCTTCCTCTTTGGGGGCCTCACTTTCTGTCTATCTGTCCTTCCTTCATTCACCCAGGAGGGAGGGATTGGTCTAAAACAGTGCTGTCCAACAAAAACAGAAAGCACGATTTTATGTTAAGGTGACCAGACGTCCCGCTTTTGGCGGGACAGTCCCGATTTTTAACAATTTGTCTGGCGTCCCACGGCGTTTTAAAAAAGTCCCAATTTTTGGAAAGAATGCACGACAAGCTAGGGAACGGCGGGAGGTAGACCAAATTTTTAATCAAGAACCCCCTCTCCCCCCCGTCAATGGTGTCCCGCTTTACCAATGTTAAAATCTGATCACCTTATTTTATGTGTGATTTTGTAATTTAAATTTTATAGTGGCCACATTTAAAAAAGTAAAAGAAATAAACCAGGTAAAATTCCTTTTAATAATATATTTCCTTTAACCCAATCTTATGCCAAATATTGTCATTTGGACATGTAATCATTATAAAAATGTTACTGTGATATTTTACATGATTTTATCTTGTACCAAGGTTTCACTATTTGGGGTGTATTTTATGCTTACAGCCCATCTGAGTTCAGACAAGCCACATTTCCAGCACTCAACAGCCACATGTGGCTGGTAGCTGCCGTCTTGGGTAACTCGGGAAGAAGCAAATCAGAGGAGTGTTCTCCCTCCCTCTGACCTTCCACTGCAGAAGTTCTGTTGCTGAGAGGTTCCCGGCTGGCCTCCTCTCTGGCCTCCACTCCCTCTGTCCTGAACCATCCCCCTCAGCCTTCTGCTACCCTGTTTCCAGTTCCCAGGTGTCCTTTCTGGCCCCATCTGGGGCCCTGGCTCCAGGGAGTGGACGGGGCTTCCCACCCCCTGCATCAGGACACCTCTGAGGTTCAAAGGTTGGCTTGGTAGCTAGGCAGCACCGATGAGAGCATTCTTAAGAAGTTTGGGGATATTACACTCCTTTAATCCCTCAAGTTCTCTGACAGTGTTTACATAAGACACAGGATAAGATAACCTTTGGGGCTCGACTAATAACAAACAGTTCTGTCTCTTCCCTTCAGACACAGAACCAGGAGCCCTCTGTCATCGGGACAGAGGTGGGAGGAGAAGAGGAGTGGTATAAATCCTGGCTGTCACTCAGTGGCTGTGTGACTTTGAGGAAGTTACTTAACCTCTCTGAACTTTCATTTCCTCATATATACAACAGAGATGATACTACCCACAGATGTACAAGGATATCGTGATGACCAATGGTGTGTAAAGCACCAAGTAGGTGTTGAGTTAAGGTCACCTCTTGCTATGTATAGGTGCAGCACAGGTAGTGGCTGAGGTTGAACACTGGAGGAAATGAGCCCTAGTACTGACTAAGCCAGTTGTTGTTGTTGGGGCTGGGGTTGGGGGGGCAGTGTCTTACAGCCCTCACCCACAATCCTGCTGTGCAGATGAGCAGCTCAGCCCGTCATGATTTCAAAATCCCCTACCGGTCAGTGTGGTTTGGAGATGCCAGAGAATCCTACCGCTGCCACACCGACTCCTCGTCTGATTTTTAGAAAAGCTTGGTCTTTGCAACTCCTTTATCCGCTCCACATGGCAGAGCCTCCGTGCTTCCTTTCTCTCTCCTCCTCTCCTTCTTGACCCCTCCCTCTCACAGAATCCTTCCCTCTAGGTTTCTCCAGTATTCTTAGGCAGATCGCTTCCACCCTACAGTCTTATCACATTGTAAGGAAAGCCAGGCTCAGACCAAACTCTGCTGAAATAGGTTAAAACCACATTCTCAGCAAACAGACAAGAAACAGCTCACCCTATTCTATAAATTCCGTGAAGTCTCAAGTCCCAGTGCTTGACCCTTTCACACCCATTACCAGCGGCAGGCATCCACTCTAGAGACCGAATTCCTTGCCTGCTTATGATCGGCATCAAACAACCAAAAATCCTCTTAAATCAATGGCTGAAAACCGGTCAATCCTTAAGGATCAAGCCTTAGGGGCAGGTTGCAGCTGTGTTAGATTCTTATGTCCTGCAGCATGGGTGAGAGGTGAGTTTGAACAATTTGGGGTAATCAACGTATCTTGAATGACAATATTTTTAATTTCACCAGTGAGAGCCCATTTTTAACATTCATCGATTTAGTCAATGAGCCACTGTACTTGTGAGTATGTAGGGCTTTTTGTTTTTAATAATTACAAAAAACGCCAACAAAGAATGAGTGACTGGCTTGTCTGCCCTTTGGAAAGGGCTTTCTGCCGCCCCACCCACTCAGCCCTGTTCTTCGAGCTCTTTCAAGCCCACGCTGCCTGAGGTCAGTGGTGTGTACTTACTCACTTTATTGGGGTTCAGAGAAGGGAAGCGCCAGGCCCAAAGGCACACAGCTGATAGTGGGAGGGCTTCCCAATCTAAGTGTGTCTGAAGTTCCGTCCTGCCCTCGACCCCATCCCTGCAGGCTTGGCCTCGCCCCAGCAGCCTTGGGAAGCCCTCTCTCCTTCTGGAGTAAGGAGAATATTCAGGGTGACAGGTGCGAGCAGCCGAGTCAGCCATTAACTTGGGTGAACTTGGGAAAATGGCTTTCTAGCCTCAGTTTCCTCATCTCTAAAATTGAAATGAGGGGAACCCAGGGTGGCTCAGCGGGTTAAGCACTCGCTTTGCAGCCCCGGGGACTGAGGATCTAATCCCAGCCCTGGCCCGTGTGAACCCATATGCTGAACTGGGGTGTGCTTCCCATGCAGGAGGCCCCCAGTTCTGTTCAGCCCCTGGCTTGAGGGGGCGTGCCTTCCATGTGGGAGGCCCCCAGCCCAGTTCCCGCCCTATGCAGCCCCCGCTCACCTGTGTGGAACAAAGCCACATTGAAAACTGATAACGCAGGACTATGGAGACTGCTCTGGGCCCTCCCCCTTCTCTCTGTCTCTGTCAAAAACAATAAATCTTTAAAAAGTGATTGAAATGATCCTCTGTCATTCATTCATTCAATAACAACAATAGAAGGCACCACTGTACCAGGCCCTGGGTCACAATGGGGCAAAGTGCTGTGATGAGGGCAGCCCAGGGGGACGGCTGGAGGCAGTTCTGTGTCTGGATTTTTCCCTTCACAACGCTGTCGTGATTCATCCATGTCGTTACGTGTATCAGCCTGGGTTCCTTTTTATTGCTGATTAGTAGTCCGTTGGATATGCCAGCATTTGTTCATCCATTCATCAGTCATGTGAAATGCAACAGGCTGAATGTTCGTGTGCCCCCTGAAGTTCACGTGTTAAAACCTGACTCCCAGTGTGATGGTATTTGAGGGTGGCACCTTAGGGATGTGATTCGGTTGTGAGGATAGAGCCCTCCTGAGTCATGTTAATGTCTTTTAAAGAGACCTCACCTTTCTGCCAGGTGAGGACACAGCAAATAAATGGCCATTTATGAGCCAGGAAGTGGGTTCTCCATAGACACCGCATCTGTCAACACCTTGACCGTGGACTTCAGAGCCTCCAGGACTGTGAAACATAACATTCTGCTATTTAGAAGCCCCTCCCCACCCAGTCTATGCTATTTTTGTTATAGCAGCCAGAGCAGACTGACAATGAACACTGGGGCTGTTTTCAACCTGAGCATATTACTAACAACGCTGCCGTGAACATTTACATGTGTCTGTGTGGACATCTGCTTTCCTTTCTCCTGTTTTACTCCCTAGGGGTGAGAGGGCATAAAGTTAAATGTTGTTTCAATTTTTTTTTTTTTTAAGATTTATTTGTATTGTTTTTGACAGAGAGAGAGAGAGAGAGAGAGAGAGAGAGAGAGAGAGAGAGAGAGAGAGAGAGATACAGAGACAGAGAGAAGGGGGAGGGCCCAGAACAGTCTCCATAGTTGCACATCATTGGTTTTTCCACACAGTTTCATTCCACAGGTGGGCGAGGCTGCACAGGGCAGGAACTGGGCTGGGGTCTCACCCTGGTGAGAACTGAACTGGGAGGACTCCCCAGTTCAGCACATGGGTCAGCACGGGCCGGGGCCGGGATTCTATCCTGGGTCCCCAGCACTGCAAAGTGAGGGCTTATCATTGAGGTTTTAAGTGGCATTTTCCTAATGACTAATGACACTGGTCATTAGTCTTTCTTGTCCTTATTGACCAACCATATAGCTTCTTTGCTGAAGTGATTGTCCAAACCCTTTGCCTCCTTCTTTGGGGTTGTCTGAATTCTAAAAGTTCTGGGTCGAGTCCTGTACCAGATAGATGTACAGTATTGTGAATATTTTCTCCCAGTCTGTGGCTTGCACTTTAATTTTCTTATTCCTGTCTTACGAAGTGCATGCTTGTTGTTATGTCAATAAAATACCCCAAAGAGGGAGAAATGTATGCAGGGGTGCTGGGCATCACTCAGAAATTAGGATAAAGCGAAGTTCAAATGACACAGACTCTGCCATCATAACTTATGTCTGGTGTTAAGGTTTCCACATTTTGAGTAGGGCAGGAAAGGGCCAGGCTGGCTTTACGCTAGACACTGACCCCTGCCGCCGCTTGCTCTTTGGGACACCTGGTGGCCTGGGGGAGCCCACACAAGCTGGTGGAGCAGGACCCCAGGAAGCCTCAGAAGGCTGTCCCCTGCTGGGGGTTGCGGGGGGGGGGGGGGGGGGGGGGGGGGGGGGGGGGGGGGGGGGGGGGGGGGGGGGGGGGGGGGGGGGGGGGGGGGGGGGACGTGGCAGACCAGTCCTGGCTGATTGGCGGGAACTCCTGGTGTGTGGGCCTCCTTACCTGCCCCTTCTCCTGGATGTGGGAGGCTTCGTTTGGGCAGCACTTCTCTAGGACAGTTCCTGCCTCAGGGTTTGAGCTTTAGTTCTTGGAGTCTCTGAGTTTTTTGGGGAAGACAAGCTGAACTGCTCTGTCCAAGGCAGGGAGGTTCAGACGCAGAAGTGGCTCTATCGGGCTGGTGAGGAGCTGGGAGCACCCCTGGCCTACCTGTCACCCTGAGTTCTCTGCCACTATTTCAACCAATTGCCACATGGTGCCCACGCCTGGGGCTGGGCGCTTATTCCTGAGGCAAGCGGAGCCCTCTAGTGATGGAAGGCTTTCCCACAAAGCTGACTGTGTGGAGGTGGACAGCTCCCTCCCTCAGGATGCCCCCGTGGACCACTGTGCAAAGCTGGCGAACTCACCAGGCCTTAGGGCTCTGGGCTGACTTACCATGACTGCCTCCTCAGGATGATCCCCTTGCCTAGGATTCTTATGGGATCCAGGGGACCGAGGATCCCGGCCCGTGTGGACCCATATGCTGAACTGGGGAGTGGCCCCAGTTCAGTTCTCACCGGGGTGAGACCCCGGCCCAGTTCCTGCCCTGTGCAGCCCCGCCCACCTGTGGAATGAAACTATGTGGAAAAACCAATGATGTGCAGCTATGGAGACTGTTCTGGGCCCTCCCCCTTCTCTCTGTCTCTGTATCTCTCTCTGTCAAAAACAATAAATAAATCTTTAAAAAAGAAAGAAAAAATATATCTGAACCTATATATGCTTAGTTAATAATTTCAACAAAACGGTTTCTGTGGCTGTGTCCCCCTGGAAAATGGAGAGATCTGGCACACTTGTGTTCGCTTTCTACTGCCTCCCAGAAATTCAACAGCATTTACTGGGTGTCTCTCTACAAGCACGGTCCAGGCATTTACGTTCTACCCGTGAAAAGAAGAAAGGCTCCCGTTAAGCCACACTTACTGGAGCTTCACATATGCGTCCTCACTTAATATTGTACAAGTCCAGCAGGCCGGGGTTGTCTTCTTTAACCTTCCCCTTAACCTGGGAAGCAGCCTTGCCCAGGCCACACGCAGAACCCCTGAAGGCGGAGCCTGGACATCTCTGTTGTTACAAGAGGTCCTGGGGTGTCCCCAGGTTGGGGTTCACCGCTGAAGCGGATCTTGTGCACCTGGTCTTTACAGCCGTGGGCCGGTGTGGACGCGGAACTTGCTCAGGGCCTCTGCAGCCCGGCCGGGTCTCCCCACGCGCGCGCGCCCCCGAGAGGAGGGAAAGCAGAGTCAGGAGGAGGGGACGAGGGAGGAGCCCGATCCTGTCTGCCACCGACGTCCCAGGTGAGCCCCATGAAGCACTCCTCCCAGACCCCAGGCCTCTCTGCATGGCAGGAGGCTGCAGGGTCGTACCAGCTGTCAGTGACCGACTTTCCTCTTCGATGAACCCGAGGACAGGTTTAAATTGCAGAGGATTGAAATCTCCCGCCTGGCAGGGAATTTAAACCTGGACGCGCCACCTAGTGGTGGCAGTGAGCATAGACCGCGCCCCTGCGCCCAACTGCAACGGAGTGGGATGATGGTTAAATAATTGAAATTCGCTGGGAGTAGAACCTAAATGTTCTCACATAATAATCGTAACAACGATAATAATTTAATTATGTTGGGTATATGCCAGCTGCCACCGGTGTAAATTATCATTACGTTATTATTGAGGCGATGGAAGTGTTAACTAGATTGCTGGAATCCTTTCACAATGTATACAAACATATATCAGATCACCATGATGTACATTTGAAATACCTTATAATTTTATTTTATTTCAATTTTTATAAGAGTTTATGTGAACCAAACTGATGATATATGCCAAGGAGCAAAATCTCAAACTCTCCTGAAGTATCTTACAATTTTAAGTGTCAATTATGTCTCAATAATGCTGAAGTTTTTTGGAGTGTTTTTTTTTTAATGGCTGGCTAACGTTGAAAGTCATAGACTTTCAATGTTGAAAGGGGGCTTTAAAGAGCACCTGCTGCATCCGTCCCGTTTCAGGTCTGGGGACAGTCTCTCTCACCTGTAAGCATAAGGACAACGCTCTCAATGTTACAGATCATGGCCTGCAGAAACGGAGAGAGAAAGGCCTCTGTTAACAACGAACCATCAACAGGGAGCCGGGCAGGAACCCGTATACTTACCTGCACCCAGCATGCTTTCCTGGCCGGTTCAGGGTCATGAGAAGTTGGCAGCACCCTTTTCCCCAAACCACCCATGTGTCACTGACCTCTTAAAATTGGCTTCGAAGACCAAATAAAATTCATTATGCCCACCTCATTTGTTCATGTATGCGGTCACCCATTCAGCAAACTTTTATAGATGACCCCCTGCAGCAGGAACTGTGTTTCATGTGGAGAGCCCAGTTCTTGGGCTCAGAGCACTGACACATCCCTCCCCGATTCTTTGGCTGGTAATAACTTAGTCCTCTTGATAGAGACAGCACGTACCCGGTTTTTCCACTGTAGTTACTTTTCTTCGCTTTGTATTTAGTGTTTGGGGAGAAAACTCTTGGAGACCATGCACAGTTCTGTCCCCACCACACACACATTTTAGCATGCCTTAATGTTCCTCACTGGACTGAATTCTTACCACAGTGGCTGTTCTAATGTCGCCACGCCTACAGCTGGTAGTGACGTTCTTCTGTGAGGCAGAACTTCCATTTTCATATCATTCATTCCTTCATGTCAGTAGGAACTCTGGGATTCTTATTCTATTTAATGGATTCTAATCTGTTACTATCACTAGTCATTTATTTTATTTTATTTTTTATTGTTTTTGACAGAGAGACAGAGAGAAGGGGGAGGGCCCAGAGCAGTCGCCATAGTTGTTCATCATCAGTTTTCCACACAGGTGGGCGGGGGCTGTGCAGGGCAGTCGCCCCGGTGAAAACCAAACTGGGGGCCTCCCACATGGGAGGTACACCTCAGTTCAGCACATGGATTTTCCCCAGGCCGGGATTCAATCTGCAGTCCCTGGGGCTGCAAAGCGAGTGCTTAACCCACTGAGCCATCCCGGCTTCCCCACATCACTAGTTATTTTGAGGCTCCAATCATCCCAGGTTTGGCTACTAGTATCCCCTTTAAGTTAGCTTTTCTGTGCTTTTTTCTAAATGTCCCGACATTCTTTGGGCACTTCCTAAATTCTCTGCCACTAAGGACGTACCAGGTTCATCTTGTACTTTCTTTTCTCCATTTCTCCAAGGAGCCCTGGTTCCTTTTAGTGGAGTGTGTAAGAAAGACCTGAATGGTGGTGTGGTCATTGTCACAGGTATGCTGTGTCCCCAGGTCTTTTCAGTGAACATAGCCAGGAAACATATTAGGCTGACCACACCTACCATTTTAAATGGGACAGTACCTTTTTACTTTTTTTCATGTTTCCCAACTGTCCCGTCATTTTCATATAAATGTCAATTTTGTTGTTTTTCATTTTCTTATAAAAAACTAAATGCAGGTTGTTTATCATAAGGCTCTATGCTAATCAATGTGTGCATTAAAACTACTATTGTGACATAAGAGGAAGTTCCATTTACTTTATCTAGTCAGGGCCAGGTTTCCTGAGCTGGTGATGATCAGACACCACCCCCTTGCTTGTCTGCAACAGCAGGGAAATCCAAGAGGCGGTCGTTAAGCCCCATTCCATGTGTGGGAGCCAGGAGGGTCTCAATGACCATGAGCTACTGAGTGGGCTCACCTGGCTGTTTGCTTCCATTAGGTCAGGAATGTGAGTAAGATGCAGTGACTGAGTCCTGTTGTTATTTCTACCATCATTCCGCTCAGAGAGATTTCTTCATCCCTACATTCAGTTTGATTCCCAGACTTTTCAGACTCATACTTCAGTTCTACAGGCTGTTTGCTGCTTTTTATTATGGCAGAACTCTACACTGGGACATTAGCATATAGCAGCTTGTGAGAGCAGTCGGTATGTTCATTCTTTTCTTTTATTTTTGGTGTATATTTATGATTTTTTGCAGTCTGGCCACTGAAGTCCTGCATTAGAGTGTTCAGAACGGTATGCCATACAGATATCTTTATTGCTTATGTGATATTTTATATTTTATTGATTTATGAGGGCTGCCTAGAAAGTATCCAGCAATGTGATATAAAAAATAGAGGCATTTATGGCTGGCGGCTGGATTTTTCTGAACAGCCCTCATATGTATTATCTATGAGTGTGTTCGTGTGTGTGTTTAATGATTTGCAATAAATGAGTGTTATTCATTTGTGTCCCTTTCCATGTTGTTCTGTGGTGAGTTTAGGTTGTTTTTTAGGTCTCTTATAGCCTAAAAATCTAGATTAAGTGTTGGGACAATGAGGGCTATGTTGGTTGTAAAACAAAATTGTGTCATGGAGTGTGAGAAGTTTTATGATAAGGTGTTGAAAGACCAAAATTTGCTGCATAAGATTACTTCTTTGGAGAAATGTTCATAGTATGATCATGGTGAAATACAGTCCCCCTCTACATCCACCTACATTTTCTATGAATTCTGTCGCTGAAGAGTAAGTGTTAGCTCCATATGTTCATGGAATAAAACTTTTGTTATCATCTCACCTTTTCATGAATATGGAATATTACACACCCTGTGTATATATATACACAGCAACACAGCAAAACACACACTCAGATTTGCATCTATATTTATTTCTTTATCTATATACGCAAACTGTCATTTCAGACCAATATTTCCAATTCCAACGTAACACCACGTGGTTATTCTCACCTCTGGTCGTACCTCATTTCCCAACAGTGAGAACCCGTTGTCCTCAACATGTCTGCTTGCTTTCTCATCGTGCCCTGCACAAAACTCTCCCAAACCCTCCCGGCCGCTGCCTCTTTACACCCAAGTCCCCACCCACTTGGGGTACGGTCCCCATTCAAGATCCAACCCCAGGCCAATGACCTCTTGTGGACATGCCTTATGGCTTTTTGAGAAAGGAATGAAGGATACCAGGAATTAATAGTTAATAAAGGAAAGGAGAAGTAGATGAGGTTAATTTTATATTGTAATAAGTAATTAAACCCCAGCCCCTTTATTGAATAATACCTCTTCAGTGGTTTGACACACTATTGTATTATATACTAAAGTTTAATATGTATGTGAAGGTCTGTTTTGGAGGTTTGATACTTGAAGAATCATTTAAAAAGTGAAAGAAATTATTGTGCCATTAATCAATTAATTTGTCCTCTGTTAAAAATAGTGGAAAGTGAGGAAGAGGTCCTGGGCAAGCTGGAAGACCATGAACTCTTTCAGGCCTGTTGAATTTGGGGTGACAGTGAAATCTCATGTCTAGGAAGAGGGTGAGAAGAGGAGACAAGAGCTGGGACTCCCCAAGTGACACCCTTATAACCAATCCCTGCCTGTCCCCTTTCAGCAGCCTCCAGGGTCCTTTGCTGCCTTGTAAAGGGTCCCTGGGGTCTCTGGCCCTCAACTCATTCTATTCCTTCGCCAGGAGTGAATCGGGACGTAGTAAAGCAGAGAGACCACCAGATGGCGCTGCCACGCAAATTATATTTGGGGAGAGCGAAGATTCGAGCGAAGATCGCCACGCCTCTTGGCACCAACGTTTATTAGTAATCGCGGCAGTTCCTCGATCTTCACCACGTACCAGGCACTGCACCGTGCTCTTCAGGACTTTAGTTCACTTGATACTAAACGGAGCCTCACGGGATAGGGAATCATTACCTTCCCAGAGGAGGACCTGAGGCTCAGAACGGTCTAGTGGCTTGGCTGAGGTCACACAGCTAGCGTGTTGCAAACCTGGCTGACTCTAAGGCTTGTGCCGGCTCCACCTGCCCTGCACTGCTTGCTCCCAGGTATTAAACTTCAGCGTTGAAGGTATTTTTCTAGATACTGGGGAGTCATGGACAGCAAAAGCACATTCCTATGGCAAAGGAGTGGGGGTTTGGGAGTGTGCTTGGTCCTCTAGAATGGAGGTATAAATCATATCTGCCTCAAGGGGAGGTTGAAAAATTAAAGGAGTCAATATATGTAAGTCAATATATGCAAAGTCTCCTATCAGGGATTAACACAGAGTAAATACACTTAGATGTTAAGTGTTACTAAAATTAATGCACTTGGTAACAGCAAAAAGTTGGACATAAACTAACATCCGGGGTGCTGTTGAATATACTAAAGCAATTCACACAGTGAGTTATTACCTGCTTATCAAAACACCGAAAACCCTGCAGAAGTGTAACCACTGACCCAGAAAGATGTTCATGATACACTGTTACATAAACAAAGCCCCTTACAAGACAGAATGTTCAATTGTGTCAATGTCAGTTTCCTGGGTTTGATACTATGTAGCTATGAAAATGTTACTACGGGGATGCTGGGGGAAGGGTACTTCAGACCTCTGTGTTACTTCTGCAACTCCCTGTTTAAGTCTAAAATTATTTCTAAATAAAATGTGAAAACAACAGTCTTAAGTTTACAGGAAAATTTCAGCGAAGTACATAGAGTGACCATATCCCTTCTTTCCCACTCCCCACTTCCCCCCATTGCTCACATCTTACTCGGTGTGGTACATTTGTTACAATTCAGAAGCCAATATGGAGAGTAGTTCAGATCTTGCTCCCTGTCAAGTCGTCAGTTTTGCTCAAATAAACTCAATAAAAATTCAGCAACAAAAAGAAGCCCACATGGGTATATTATTAACTAAAGTCCCTAGTTTATGCTGGGGTTCAGTCTTGGTGCTGTACACCCTCTGGGTTTGGACAGATGGATAATGACATGTATGCACCATCACAGTATCACGCACAGTATCACTGCCCTAACAAGTAAGTCTGTGTTCCACCTAGTCATCTTGCCCGCCTCCAGCATTTTTGATCATTTTTAATTGCCTGCATCATTTTGACCTTTCCAGAATGTCGTGTAATTGGACTCACACAGTATGTAGCCTTTCAGGTTGGCTTCTTTCACTTAGTGATATGCATTTAAGGGTCCTCCATGTCTTTTCATCGCCTGATAGCTCATTTCTTTTTATTGTTCAATAATATTTCATTGTATGAATGGACCACAGTTTGTTTTTTAATCAAATGCACACTTTTAAAGTAAGAAACCCTTGGGGAAGCTGGGATGGCTCAGTGGGTTAAGTGATTGCTTTGCAGCCCCAGGGACTGAGGATCGAATCCTGGCCCCGGCCCATGTGGACCCACATGCTGAACTGGGGTGTGCCCCCAGTTCAGTTCTTGCCGGGACCTATGCAGGAGGCTCCCAGCCCAGTTCCTGCCCTGTGCAGCCCCGCGCCCACCTGTGGAGTGAAACTATATGGAAAACTAATGCTGTCAACTATGGAGACTGCTCTGGGCCCACTCCCTTCTCTCCGTCTCTCTCTGTCTGTCTCTCTCTCTGTCAAAAACAATAAAATTAAATCTTTAAAATAAGAAACCCTTGGGGAAGCCAGGATGGCTCAGTGGGTTAAGCGCTCACTTTGCAGTGCCGGGGACCAAGGATCAAATCCCGGCCCCGGCCCATGTGGACCCATATGCTGAACAGGGGAGTTCCCCCAGTTCAGTTCTCTCTTTGTCTCTGTATCTCTCTCCTCTCTCTCTGTCAAAAACAATTAAAAAAAACCAAAACATTTTAAAATAAGAAACCCTCTTTTAGAAAGGGCGATAGAGGGAAAGGAGGCAGATGGAAAAGACATGTACAGAAGCACTGTCTGGTAAGGAGGAAACGAGCAGGAGAAAACATGGCAAGGGGGAGGCAGTACGGGCTGGAGGGGAAAGGGGCAGCGGAAGGCAGGCACCAGCAGGAGGTACTTAGATGGAGCCCTGGGCCTCTGGGTCCCGAGAGACAAGGCGGAGGCATGACAGGTGCAGGAGTCATTGAGATCTTGTGTCGTTTCACGTTGACCTATGTCTTGAGGAATTTCCTGTCTGGCTCGTGGTGGGTTTCAAAGCACCCTCCACCCCTTCCTGGCAGCTGCGGTCTGAAAGAGCTCACCACCCAGCCATGGTTTTATAAATATGCTGGCGCATTTCCCAGGAGGCCAGGGGCTCAGGGCCTGCACATTTAGCACCTTCATGGCCAAACTGGAAGGCTGCCGGTTGCCATTGGTGCTAGGGCATCATTTACCAGCCTACAACAGCCAAGAGCCTGTCTGATACCACTGCACCCTGGGGCTGGAGTCGTTGCGGGAGATGGCAGAGGTTCAGGCTGCCCGGATCTCTCATTTTCAAAGGGGGCAGAAAACAGTACTGTCCCATTTCAAACGGTATGTACTGTCAGCCTCCTGACACCTTGAATTTAGCGCAGTGAGACTAGGCTGACCATACGCACCACACCGTTTGAAACTCATCCCGTTTTGACTCTCATCCCCAGTTTTGACTCTCAAATCCCAGGGCTGAATGGGGCCTGAAAGGCCATCTGGTCTACCCCTGGTAAACCCCCAGCGGGTGGCCCTCTGGCATCTGCTTGTTCACCTGCACTGCCCAAGCCAGCCACTCCAGTTCGGGGCGGTTCAGACAAGCAGGAAGCTTTTCTTAAACCCAAAGTCTGTCTCTCTAACTTCTACCCAGAGGTTCTGGTTCCACTACTCAAGGCCTTTTCCCACAGTCAGTCACTTAGGTATTGGAAGCCATCCATTCACCTGTCACTGTTCCCTTCCCCCGACTAGGGGGCTTCAGGGCCTCAGCTGTCTATGGCCAGCAGGGGGGCCCCTCCTCTCCTTCCGATGCCCCAGCCCTACCCTTAAGAAGTGAGAAGTCACTCCAAACTTACTTGGGATTCGTCTCTATGGGGGATTTGTCTACCCCGCCCCATCATCTATTTATGTATTAATTTATTTGTATCGCTATGGATGCATGGGTATCTATATTTTGAGTTATATACTTTTTGCTTCTCAAATTGTTCCAGCCGCGGCCACTGGGGGGCGCTTTCGAGCCGGAAGAAAACGTGCCGCCCGCACTCCCGCCCCCACCAGCCGGACCCCAACCTCATTTCTTGGCCTCTGCGGAGCAGCGTGTCCCCACAACCGCAGCGGAATCCAGCCGCCACTTCCAAGGACAGAACCATCTTCGTTTCGCCAGAGGGCAGCACCCACCCCGAGGCAGCTCCTCCTGGAGTCCTTGCCTCCTTCATTTTGGGGCGTTTTCTTCCTGCCTTTTTTAGTTACCGAGTCAACAATTCTATATACTGTAAATGTACCTTGCAAGGGTTCTAACTCCCATTTGGACCAGGCCTGATTCCCACAGGAAGTAAATTTCTATCTCTTGAAACAGTCTCAAGGCTGAATTGTCTGAAATTCGTTATAACAGCCACGAGGCTCTGCAAAAGCTTCGTCACTTGGTGTTGCACAAAGACACTGGTCATCGGTATGTCCCATGTGTCTATCTTTGGGCGGAGCTACTTCATCTATAGCAAACATTCTGAGCCTAGGCCTGGTGTGATTTCTTTCTTCAAATCTAATTCTTTGAACTTTCTTCCATTCCAATATTCCTCACCCTGAGTTGAAAAGCATTAAAATTTACAACTATATTTTTATATTAAAAATTGCAAGTTGTGTTTTGGCAATGATTAATACTGCTTAGTGGGGACACTGGGATGGCTCAGCAGTTGGGTGCTCGCTTGCCTCACAATCATGAGGTCTGGGGTTCAATTCCTGGCCCTGGCCCATGCAAAGCCTATATGCTGAACTGGTAACCTCTGGGATGGCTTGGCAGCGAAGGTTCTCGCCTCCCATGCGGGAGGCCCCCACTTCAGCTCCTGCCCTGTGTGGCCCCACATCCACCTGTGTGGAATGAAACCATGTCACAACTAATGATGTACAACTATGGAGACTGCTCTGGGCCCTCCCCCTTTCTCTCTCTCTCACACTTTTCTTAAACAGTAAAATAAATCACTAAAAAAAAGTACCGATCAGAGAATATTTTTATAAAGCATTTATGCCCATGATTCTGATACTGCCTGGACTAGCCCACATTTTCTGCTCCGGAATGCTTTCAAATGAAGACCCATGCACAGAAATGCAGGATTACCAGCAACAAACTACCAGCGACCCCAGGTCCCGTGTATGAAAGAGTCCACACCTGGGCCTTGCTGATATTTTCCATTTATTACTGCAGTAGACAATTGCTCTGAAAGTGCAACACCGAACCACTCTTGTCACAGCCTCTGACCCTCCACTGGTAAATACTTGGAAATTCATTCTCGGAGCATCATGGACCACAAGCTTCTCTCTGGGTGGAAGATTATTGCCACTGCCAAAGCCACAGGGAAAACACACACACACACACACACACGACTAGAAGAACAAGATGAGAAGAGCACGGGAGATGAGCAGGGGCCAGTTCCAATGGGGAAACGTGGCAGAGGGGTCAGGGGGAAACAGCCCCCTGTGCAGAGTGGAGCGGGACGCCTGCCTCCCAGCAGCACACACACGCATGCTAAGTTGGCCCTGTCATACCTTCCCCTTGTCTCCAAACAGGGGACACTGTAACCAGAGCTATCGGATCTCAGAGAAGCACAGGTCTATTGGGAAATGGGTGGCTTGGATAAACAGACCCTTCAACCTCCCATTTAATGCTGTCGGGCAGAATACTTGGAGGCTCTGGGGATAAGATGCTGCCTAACGGAAATAACTGGTTCTAACCAGCATAGGGTCAGCAGTTTTGTTGGGGAAAAAAATAACAACTTTCAAATACTGCAATGACAAGAAGGGGAAAGACGAGCAGCTCCAGAAAACATAAGAGATTAAAATCTCTGAACAAATGAGACCGGGGGGGGGGGGGGGGAGCAAAAACACGAGTGTGGACAAAACACCTAAGCACTGGGCGTGACAAACCCTCCCTCGTGAACATGCCACGCACAAAGGCATGCACATGCGCACACACAACAAAAGAGCCCAAAGCAGGGCAAGCCCACGCGTCTGCTCTCTTTGGAATTTTCATGGAACATCTGAGTTGAGGCAAAAGTGAGGCCTCCCCATGGCCTAAGCAGCCCCCGGGAGCCAGCCTCTGCCCACTTCAGCCCATGCTGCCCCGTGTGCCCAAGCCCTTCACCGTGGTCTGGGCACTAGAATTTGTTCTTCACATTCCTGGAGCTTAAATCACTGCTAGACCTTCTTATCCGACCTCACTTCACCTATAATGGAAGCACCTGCCTGCTGCCCCTAACTCCCCTGTTCTTTTAAGTGTCCCACAACAGTGGTGATTAGAGGGTGTTCAGGAGTTGGACAGAAGGAGTAATATAAATACAATAAGGAAATGCCTGCTACTCTCATGCAACTTCTCTGAGACCAGGTGGCCAAGGCCCCCTGGCCCGCAAGGACAGGTTTTAGGGGAGACCTTAATTTAAGGTACTTTGATCTCTGCTCACAAGAGCCAAGTCTGTGGTGCTGTGAGCAGGCGGTGTAGGACTGGTACTCAGCACTTATTTCCATCCTCGGCGCTCTGCGACCTATGACTCCAGTCCTCCTCAGTCAGGCCACCCAGCTCCTCCGAGGCACGCTGTCATTTTTAAAGCATGCCTGCAGTTAGTAGCCTGCAGGAGGTTTCCTTGGGCATCCTGGATCAGCACACATCTGCTAACATACACACCAGGTGCTAGGGACTGAAAGGTGTTTCCAACCACTGCAGATAGGCACAACCATGCAAAGAAAGCCATCCATCACAGTCACCTTGTCTTTAGGTATTCCAGGGTCAGGACCACAGAATTTACCAGATTAAGGATTAATACCTGGCAACAATCAGCTTTTGCTTCCCTTCCTCAATGAGGGGCATGCAAGAACCCGCAGAAACAGGCTGGACACACAGGCCCTGCTCATCGGGAAAATGGTTTACAAAACAATGCTCAGCTCCAAATCCTGCACTCGGAACCTCTACTACAATCTTGCTCCTAATCAAACTGGACTGCTCCAGTTTAACTTACAGTCAAACCTTCTAAGCTGCCTCAGTGAAACCTGTGTGGCCCACTGGAGTATGATTCTAAGTGCAGCAGTGCCTAAGGAAGAAAGAGTCCCACAGAAGACCAGGGCATACAAGGCAGGAGACCACACAAAATCAGTAACACATTTTCAGAAAGGAGTGGGCTTTGGGGAAGAGGGGAGTGAAATAAACAAACTGTCCCAATAATTTAATGGCAGAGCTAGCAGAGAGCATTTACAGCTATTCCAGGACTCTCCAACAGAAAGCTTTTCCTGGATGCACATTCACTCATAATACTGATAACTCTCAGTTGACAGCTCTGGCTTGTACACGTGGTCACAAGGCCCTTCATACCGCAAAGAGAACAGAAGACCCAGGAGGCATCTGGACAGCACACAGCAAAATGAAAGGCTAAACTCTGCCCACAGAAAACCCATTTAAAGAAAAGTGTGTCTATTACAAAGTCACGTTTGCCATTTCTCACTTTATAAAGTCCGCGATGCTGGAGGGTGTCTAGCAGAATCCGTCCTCCAGGAAAGAGTGCAAAAGGGAGCGCATGGCTCAGGGATGTCCCTTCAGTGAGCAGATGGAAGGACCAGCTGGAGACCTCCCATCCATTTCGGACAGACACACACATACAAAAAAGGATTATTGCCAGCGTGTGTACTTTCACAATGTGATTTTTGTATTTCGAAAGCTTGAATTGTCCCTGAAAGAAAAAATGGAGAAAACAGAGGATTCAATATATGGATCATCTATAAGCAACACATACATACAGGGGGAGACTTGGGGCCCTCATAACACACCCTAGGGACATCCTTCCTTGCTAATCTAAGGCCAACACAGCAACCTGCCTCCCAAGTCCCTTCAAACTACTTCAGCTCAACTGTTTGTAAAAGAAAAATTAGAAATCACTCAAATGCACATCAGTAGGGGACTGGTTAAATATTAATATATGGCACATTCATACAATGGGACATTGTGTAGTTTAAAAAAAACAAGGAAGCTCCCTACTAGTACAGAAAGATCTCCAAAAGAAATTGATAAGTTAAGGTGCAGAAGAGTGAGTGCACATAGGATGCTTCCTTTTGTGTGAGTGGGGGTGGGGAACTAAGGTCATAGTTCATATTTGCTTGAACACATAAAGAAACCCTGTAATGCTCCCCAAAAAACCAACAACAGTGGTTACCTGGGACTGGGGCAGGGGACACAACAGACACTGGGCAGAGAGAGTAAGAGTAGGAGGAAAACATTGCTCTCTTTCTTACACACACTTAAAAAAAACCTGAACCATATGATTATATTATGTATTCCAAAAACATCAACCAACCAGCCAACTAAATATCCCTCAGTCCAAATCTTAACTGCTTACAAAGGAATGTTCCAAGTGGTCAAATCTGGGTACCCTTCATTTTAGAAATTTAGCAATAATTCTTGAAAGAGAAGTGTGTGTGTGTGTGTGTGTGCGCGCGAGCACACGCGCATAACAGATACTCCTAGTTGCCTTCTATTAGCTGCAGACAGGTTTGGCCGCCCAGTAGTAACCACTCCTATTCCTACTAGAAATCCAGTGATAACTCAGCAGTCCCATCACCATTTGAATCCCAAAATCTAAGGGTTGGAAGGGGCCTTAAAGGTATCCTCATCTACCGATCTGGCCCAGTGCTTCAGATTTAAATTGGTCTGAAAATTTTGAAACAGAAATTGCCATTAACTTGATTTTGGAGTCATTATTTCCTTTTAATTTTATTTTTTTAAGATTTATTATATTGTTTTTGACAGAGAGACAGAGAGAAGTGAGAGGGCCCAGAGCAGTCTCCATAGTTGTACATCATCAGTTTTCTACATGGTTTCATTCCACACAGGTGGGTGGGGCCGCACAGGACAGGAACTGGGCTGGGGGTCCCACATGAGAGGGACACCCCTTTGAGCCAGGAGCTGAACCAGGGGGTAAGAACCGAACCGGGAGTCTCCCGCATGGGAAGCACAGCCCAGTTTAGTATATGGGTCCGCCAGGGCCAGGGCTGGGATTCGATCCTCGGTCCTGGGGCTGCAAAGCAAGCACGTAACCCACTGGGCCATCCCAGCTTCCCCTTCCCTTTAATTTTAATGGGGGCACTGTGGAAACTTGGGCTTTAACTGACCCATCTTAAAACTACCACAACTGACTGAGCATATGACAATGGGTCCAGCTGAGAGAAGTATGCTCAGCACGGCCAAACAGCAGTTTCCGCCCACTGGTGGCTAACAGGTTCTCCTCTCCATGGCTGCAAACTGACAGGAAGCACCAGCCCTCACTACACAGAGAATGACTGCAGGCAAGTACACTGAGAGGAGAAACAAGCAGGTGTAGGTGAACTCCGGCTGGGAAGCAACATGTTATCTTAAAAGCCCACTGGTATTTTTATAAATGACACGCATGACCATGGAGTACATTTATCAATGGTTACTGAGCATGTCAATGATTTCCATCTCAGGAGTAAAGACTGATCACAAAGGGAACCTAACTAGGTGAGCATCTTTTTAAAAAGGCCTTTCAAAAGGACAGACCCTACTGAGGTGCCTTAAGTAGCTAGCAAAGAATAAGAACGTATCTTTTCACAAGAGAAAAGCAGGTGTAACTGAGATGTGGGGGCTACTTCTGGTCCCCTCAGGGATGATGAGCTACCATACTGAGTCTACATGACAGAGGACACCTCTGATAGCAAAGAAGTGGTTAAGAAGGAATGGTTCGCTGTGTTCCATTTCTTCCCTTTTAATGCCACCTCTATCCCCACTGAGCAATTGAATCACAAAAGTCAATCAGCAGGGAGAGATAAGACATAAATAGAAAGGCAAGGTTGTGAGAAGGTAAAATCAGAGAATTTTCTGACTATGGGAGAATTATGTATCTTAGAGTAAGAGAGATGGAAGGCAAGGATCTGGACCCAGCCCTTTCAGCTGTTTAGTGAATGTTCAGGGTAAGTCATCATCGTAAGCAGATCACCATCTTTTGGAAGAATTCCTGGACTGTGTGGGGTTGGGCCAGAAATAAATTCTTCTTTCTGTGGCAGGTAAACTGAAGAGCTCTATAACACTTTCCCATTTAGGTATTTAGTATTTATTTTAATTATTTCTATTGTCATAGATTTCTTCACAGTCAGAAAGTCTAAGAAGGCACAATTATTCTAAAGTCTATTTGTAAAATGGAGGAGAAAAGAAGTCAGGAGAATCGGCCGAGTTTTTCCAATGTTTGATATAAAGAAGAAAGAGCAACAAGGATGAGTGACAGGCTCCTCCTAACAATGACAGGCTGGTGACAGTTGGTGGCTTTGGTCCACACTTTCTTTTAAAAAAGTGGGTTGGGAACAGCTCAGTGCCAAATTTAGTCTGAGGAATGTGTTCACCTCAAACCAGCTGGGAACAAATCCTCAGTTATGTCCCTCATCCAGGCTGCAGCGCAGAGAGAGATTGGGAGATAGGGAAAAGAGAGAATATAGACAGGAAGTGGCAGAGGCCATAGGAGACTTTTGTTTAAAAAGAAAGATGGGCTTCTATTCTTTTGAAAGCAAACTAAAATTCAGAAAATTGAGTGAGCTCCTGAAAGCTAGCCCCCCTCCAGCCACCTAGCAATGCTGGGATGGTGGTGTATGGACTATGCGGAAAGTTTTTACTGTTTATTTTGGTTTTTCAATGACACAAAAGATCTTTCAGAGGGAATTAAGAAAACACTTATATCCTCATCTGTGATTTTAGATAAAATAAGCAACTGGGACTGAGCCCAGTATACTGATTTAAAGGGGCTTTTCAAATATCAAGATTTCCACTGTATCTAGATTTATTCCAGAAGATTTTTACACTTAGCACAGGACACAGGAGCCGAGAGACCTACAATGCTAGAGGAAATCTTTCTCTACTGGACAATCCTTTGTCCTGATGACAGGGCCTCAGAAATAGCAGAGCCCCATCCAAACTGGCTTCCACCTCCACATTCCCAGGCAACTTGGGGAAATCTGTGCCCAAATCCTCTGAAACAGCGTTCTCATCTGTTCTGTCTCAAGATGGTTGCCTTCTTTGTATGTGGAGAGATAGGGACAAGTATAAACTCTAGAAGGAAGAACTGAGGGAGAGGCTAGCTCCTGAGGTGGACAAGCGAGGAGTAGGGTGTTTGGCTCCTCAGAATGCCTCCCTTCCACTGTGCTGGTGTCCAGAAGGGGCACCAGGGTGACACTGGGTCCTCTAGGGAAAGCTGAGAACCCCTAAGGAGGAGCCCTGCCCAAGTCCTTGCTCTTAAGGGGTCTCCGAGGGCACACTCACAAACCGGCTGGCAGACTTTAGCGCACACGGTCTTCAGGGGAACACAGTCTGGCTATCCGCTGCACATCCAGGCCAGCTCTGGCTTCTTCCTACCTCCTTCCTGCATGTTCAGTAAAACCACAAACCTCCTTGACTCAGTGGGGCAAACTGTAATCTCTAATCTCCCACTGAGTGACCACACCAACTTCATTCCCCAATAATACAGCTCACTGCGCTGTGCATGCCAGCCCAGCCCAGAATCCGCCCCAGCAGCTAACTGGGACTTCTAGTGAAGCCGTGCGTAAAAGGGCAATCTTTATTCATAAGTCAAATGAAAACAGTCCTAAAATATTGGCAGCCATATGTAATGGCATAAAATATCAGACAAACTGAGGAAAAGTACGTGGTTCAAGAATTATTTACATAGCAGTTTCTATTTCTTCATAGGTCATGCTCTCCTTGGAAGGAGACAAGGGAGAGAGGACGAGAAGGCAGAAATGTCAGGGCCTCTGAAATGGCAGCTTAAACACCCGCTGGGCACATGCATCTTCTGGGAAGACCTCTTTCAAGGTTAAATCAACAGAGATGAAACATAAAATCTTTTTCAAATCTGTTAAGACAATGGAGTTGATTTTTTTGTTTAGATTCTAATACTCTTCTCTGACTTCCAGGACTACTTCAAGAAGCAAAATACCGAAACTATGAAATGCTCCCTTCATCTGACTATAAAAAAAAAACATTGGTGGTGGGGGTGAGGGGACAAGAAAAAGAACAAAGAGACTACAAAATGGCAACTATGCCAATATGACTCTTCAAAGCAATTCAGAGGTATTTTTCCCAGGGGATTTAGTGTTAGCTAGGGGGAAGGAATAATTTTAGGTTTTCTTCCTTTCTGACTATTCAAATTTCATTTTAAGGCTTTTTTTTTTTTCATGGAACCTAAGATGCTATTGATTTTTAAAGGTATCATCAGTTTATGCACTTTAGGAAGTAAGCATTGCCAACTAAACTATGGCAGAAATCTTTATCACATTCATGTAAGTACCTCAATTGTAGGGATACTAAAAGAAAAAAATAGGAATCTTAGAAATAATTAAATATGGTAACATTATTAAAGTGCTTACAGCACCAGGCCTCTGAAAATTTAACTTAATTTACTTCTAACATCTATTTTTTCAGCCTGCAAATCAATGTGTCCAGTTGTGTCGCTGCTACATGTTTTTTACCCCTGCTTGTGTATATTAGCAGCCATCTCAGAATTCTATGATGACTACACTTTTAAATTACAATTTTCAAATTTAGTATTATCATCTAAAACTGAAATTTATAATAAAGAAATTAAACTATTAAAAAAAAAAAAAGAAGCACACAGGAGAATGTGTTGTCAGTTTGGCTCAAATAAACGCTTAGAAAAATTCTAAACATTTAAAGAGGCATGAGCTGCCTCATCTGGTGTGCAGGAATTCTGGGACTGTGCGTCTACTCCAGAGTGCTCAGACCCCTGGCCACCTGCTTTGTCCCTCAGTGTCACCTGATCTGTCCCTGTGTCACCTTCACCTTCCCATGTGAGCGATGCAGCTCTCCTTTTCTTGAAAAAGCCTCATTTCCTTCCTGGGAAGGGGGAGTTCTGAAGCAGCTACTACAGCTCACATGTTCTGTTCCAATCTCAGAAATTCTCTACTTGTTCGGAACAGTGGGTAGGCAGGGGGGCAGTCAATGTCTCATGTCAGGCACACGCAGACACTCTCTTCCTCCACTCCTCTCATCCAGAAGAAATGTACCCAATTAACTGAAACACAAATGCTCTGCAAGTGAGCGCTTCAGCTGACCCAGGGCCTCTCCCTGCCAGGAAACATCAATGGTTGGGTTACAGTACAACCTGGGGCTACAACTCCTATGGAGTCCCGACACCTACCCAGTTGTTGGTCACTGTTGGAACCCCAAAGTTCTATCGCCAGTTTCTCACAACTCACAACCACCACCAGCAAATAAGACATACCTCTCACCTAACCCACCCAGAGGCCTGTAGAACTGTCCTGTCACAGAACACCGCCAGGAAGTTTAAAAATGGCCAAGTCTGGGCAAAAGAAAAAGGATTTGTGGCACACTTATAATCATGAAACACTGGCATTGGAAGTGATCTAAGACACATCAGTCTGTGGAACCTCATTTTACAAATGAGAAAACAGGTATAGTGAGGTGAGGCGACCTGCCCAGGGGTTCACCAGGAGACATGTGACCCAGGGAGGATGACAGTTCCGCAGTTTTGGACTCTGTTTTCCTCTGAGATTGTGGTAATCAGTCAGGGGAGAGGTTGCAGCAGACTCAAGGCTGGTGGTAAATGGGGAGAGGGCAGCCCCTTGGGAAGAGCAGCCCTATGGCTGAGAGGTATGTCACAAGGTTACAGAGAAGATAGACAAGGCCCTACCCTGAGTGTGAGAGACAGAGGGGGAGCGTCCGATCAGCGGCCGCTGCTGTTCACCAGGCCATGAAACTCCTCCCAGGCCCTGGCAAACCAGAGACAAAAACACAATAGCACATTCAGATCAGCTTTTTAACACAGAGCAGACATAACCCGCATCCCATGCCAGTTACGACCATTTCAAGGTCAAGTGCTGCCCACCTGTAGCTGGAAGCACAGCGGTGGTTTCCCACCGACCTTCCTCTTAGCAGTGATGGCCTTTAGGAACATGTGGCACTGCTCCTGGCTTGCTCCACTGGCAAAGCCTGGCCCTCCCTATGCCCTTGAGGGTTTGCAACAATCCTTCTGTCCACTCTTTCAACAAGCCTACAGGGAGGCTGATGTCAGCGCTAAGCTCGACCATCACTGGAGCGAAGGGCAGCAATGGGACGTGAAGGACAGGTGGGAGAGACTGTCTTCATTAGGCCTCAGCCCGAGGGTAAAGACAGGTAGGTCCCCAACAGCACTGCGATGTCTAAAGATGCGATGGACAAACTACGCTTTCTCTGCTTTCACATTTCCAACCTCTGACCCTTTTAACCTGAGACCCCAAATTTATATTAGGCTAGGTTTCTGAAACTACCCATGTAACTATCTTTAAGTTTAAGCTGTGTAGGTCACAGCAGTTCAAACCTTCCAGGAAACAATGCTCATTTACAACTTTCATGTTGATGAACTCAATTTAGAAATTGGGGTTAGAAAGGGACTAAGAGTGGGGCTGAAGGGTACATAGTCTCTCAGGGTAGGTGGTGCTCAACTAAAAACAAGTCCTTGGTGGCCGAAAGTCAGGAGAAACCCAGTTCCCCTATGCACTTGGAAGCCCTAAGCCTTCGAGAGGTAATGCTCAGAGGTAATGACATCCTGTCTTATTATTGCCCTAGCCAGTTTTCAGCCCCACTGGGGACAAAGATCTGGTAAGTTCCCTGGGAATTATATACATGATGGGCAATTTGTGCTTCTAAATCTCAAATTCCTTTTTGTCAATTACTCCATCCTTGGTTTAAAGGAGTGAGAACACCCAGAGTGGTAACATCTACTGTGTCACTCACTGCAGGTTTAATATTATGGCCACTACAATATACTCTGTTACCAGGCCTTGTACAGGTAGCTTTTCTTCTTATGGTTTCTTCAGAGAGTATTACCTATGCTACTACTATACGCTAACTGAATTGAAGGAAAATGCAAGACTGCCAAACATGAGTGCCAGACTGTCAAGCCACAAACTCAGTTTCCACAGCAAGACATCTGCTCCATAGCCATTCTGGGGACGGCGACAGGGTGAACTTTGTGGTCCATGAGGATGTCAGGAGTCCATTTCCCTCTTCACTCCCAATTAAGACACAGTCAAAGCAAAATCCAATGCGTGGGCAATGTCCCAGGAAACCACTCTTTTTAACAGTGAGATTTCAATTCTATTTTAAGCAACTTAAATGTAAACAATTACATGGTGGTATTGAAGTTTTGTCTCATTTATCCTTTTGTGTCCAGAATGGCTTACACTAGTCCAAACAGCAGTTCTGTGTCAAGAAACTGCAGAAATATGGATTTCAGAGTTCCCCTCTAATCATACCAGGATTAAACTGCCCTCCCATTTTCTTCAAAAGTATCTTCCTCATATGCTAGAATCTGTGTAAAGGGAGCTCCTCATATGAATTCAGAGAAATAAAATAGTTGATCAGAGTCACTGGTACAATCACTCTTATTTCTCTTATTCTCACAGGCCAATGCTTGGCTAAGAGCAAAGCAACCGCTTAAAGCTAGGCGCGAATATTCTAGCTATTTTCCATCTGGCATCCCAGGCATATCAGGTAAAATTAAGACTTGCTTCTTTTGAAGGTAATGAACAAACAAGTTAAATGTTAATTTTCACATGAATGAAGCTCCTAATAAATGATTACCAAGATTAATATAGCCTACAGGGAATTCTGAACAAATTCCAATGACAGAATTAACTGAGTCCTTTAAATTAAAGATCCCTCTTGTCCCAGTTCAGTTGCCAGAAAGCAAACTCTGAGCAGAGATCTCATTTCTGTGGAACTCCGCTTGCGCCCATGCCCACCCAAAGCCTGCTTCACAGCCTTGCACTCAGAGGGCCCTTGACACTCATGGATAAGCTCAGCCTCCTGCCATCTGGGGGTTCTTGACTTTGAACATCAGTAGGGGAGTACATTTCATGAATGCAAAGCCAGGCCAGCAATTATACTGGTGTGACCCAGTACCACTGGGCTACGATTTAGCAATAATGGAAGAAGGGCCGGTTTGGTCCTTCCCTTCAAAGTTCAGTGTTTAAATACAATGATATCTAGACATGGTTAAAGAAATTCCCCATGATGTGACCCGTTTCTCCTCTAGAATGAAGAAAAAAAGAGAAGTCACCTGCCCTCAGCTTTCTCTGCTGAGGGGTCTGGTCAGTCTCCACACTGTCCCTGAGTGAAGCTGGCCCTGTCTTACCCTCTCTCATTCCAGGTAGATGCACAAAGGGATTCACTAGGACAATTCCAAAGAGGAAGCTCCTCCCAGAGACACTGCTGCTTTCCCTGCCTCTGTGCTTACTTGAACCTCGGTGGCCCCATGATTCTGGGTTGCAAGTTGGCTGTTAGGAGATTTCTTCTCAGAATGGAGGATAGTGAGTCACTTGTGCCTACAAGGACCCAAACCTATAAATCCTCAACTGCGACTGACCTCATTAAAAGGAGCCATGCACCTGAACTAACACTCAGTTTAATGAGCCTCCCGTTTCTCAATGGGACTGTTCACAGCCTTAGGTGGCCAACAGCTGGTAATACAACACGGCGGGGAACAGGCAGGCGTCTGTCCCCGTGTAGCAAAGCGGCTTGCCAGACATAGTGTGCAGCAGTGTTTGCCTCAGCTCACGTAGGAAGGGCCACAAGCAGCATTGATTAGGGAGAGGCTGGCCAAACCGAAGTTGAAAAGGGACAGTGGGAACTGGACTAAAACATAGGAAGGTGGAGGTATACTTGACTGAGAAATCTAAGCTGCCTCTAAAAAAGTCCCCTCACCATTTCCAGCAGCCCTAATCTGCAGAATACCTTCTTCCTTCATTTCTCGTGAATTCTCAAGTCCCAGTAGCTGCTGTTCTTGGCTCAAACAAAGCCACATGTACACAACAGCCACAAGGAATTGAACAAAGCAGAACAGTTGACTTCTGTTTATACATGGCCAGGATCAGAGGGGTCTCAGTTCGGTGCCTTCTGATCAACTCTTATGCAGGAAGGTGACATCAAGCTCACCCCCTGGACCAGTCATATTAGCTAAAATTAAGATCAATCCATGTAACATAAGAGTGGAAGGCAAGAGGGAAAAGGCCGTATAAGGTGTTCTTTGACAAACACTGAAAACAGAACAGGCAATTCCACATACCAGCACATCTCCCACTTCCTAGATACTCCAACCATTTTGCATATGCAATAAACAGAGAAGCAATGACACTAACACCTCCAGAATGCAGAGCACGGGGTGCTAGTCCCAGTTTGTGTTCTGTGGGATCCGGGGCACGTGGAGAGTGGTGCTTAGTCAGGATGGTGCAAGCACAGGGGTCGCTGCCAAACGGATCAGGTACTTGGAAGAACTCCACATTATGCCCCCAGCCACCTTCACAGATGCTGGTCAGGCAACCTGACCTAGTGTCTGTAAGAACATTTGTTTTTGGCTTTGGGGGCAGCTCCTAAGAAAACCTACAGTAATACTAGGCTTGCTGAAATTCCCATGCAGGTTACGGGCCTGCAGGCCCAGCAGAAGCTCATCCACGCCAAGCCACAAAGCACAGGAGGGGCTGCTACGCACTACGGCCAGATGGCCCAAGGAGCACACTCACACAGGACAAAGCTCCTTCCCACCCCAGACCCTGACGCACAACCACCCTGGGAGAAGGGGAGGGCCAGAACCCTGAGGACTTGCAGGCAGAGCCAGCTCAAAGAGGAAGACGGCCTGGTTCTGACAGGAAAGCAGATGGGAGAAGGCTGGTGAAGAGCATGTGGCCTGGCAGCTTTGGCAGTGAGAAAGCCCCATTAACACAAAGCAAGGAAGCTTACACGACAGCCACATACAGACGGAAGCAGGGCTTGACCTGCAAGCAGAGGTTTCTGTGAAGTAAAGGCAAAGTCAGCGAAGCAAAGGCCAAGGATCCCTCTTTCCAGCCTTAACAATTTTCAAGCTGAATTCTGCATCAGAAATCATTGTCCTTTTTATCACGTGACTAGATGGAAACCAAAACTCAAGTACCAGAAAATGGGGTCTCATTTGGAGTTAGATGTCACCTCATTATGTCAGACCTCAGCAGAAGTGGAACAAAATACCACGTGTCACTGTGCATTGGGCTTATGGAAAGGAGGCTGCACTCCCCCGATGGCCCTCCATAGAGAAGTTGGTGCCATTCCTTAGTAGGGTGACAATCAGGCTGACAGGCCACTTCTCAGATGCGCCATAAAGAGCAAGAGCATGAGACAAGCTAGTTTAGCACCATTTATTAAGTGATCTCAGCTGTTGTTGTAGCTGCTGTGTGTCAGCCTGTTCTTAAAACATAACATGCTCTTCCAATTCCTCTTGTCCAGGACAGAAGTATCTTCCAGGTAGCACGCCAACAGAACAAGAGACTCCGATGGTGCCAGCTTCAATGATGGTGCCATCCAGACAGGGAGAGGGTCATGGCACATTCAACCGCGGCTTCCAGAGGTTTTGAAAAAGGAGCCTTTGGGGGCCCAGCCTGCCTGGCATTCTAATGGAAGTGCAAAAGGTTGGCACATTGGGAGAGGAAAGAGAGGGAGACGCAAGGGGAAGTAGCACTTGGGTGTCAAGGAGGGTTTTCTGGTCCCTGTAACTGCAAGGCTAGAGTACTAGGCAGACCGCTGGATGGAGCAGCGAGCAACAGACTAAGGCACAAAGCCCACAGGCTCTCCTAGACCCTCAAGGACTGTACACATCTCTATAAGTCTGGAAGCTGCCTCAGGGTACCAGAGAGGAAGAACAGTGGAGGGGAGAGTCGAAAAATACCTTTCTTTCCTATCTAAGTGAAAAACTTGCTCTTGGGGGGAACAGAGTGGAGATGGCGATCTGGAAACCTTGGACACGAGAGTCCAGTAAAAGTACGTGTGGATCCTCTCCAAATTACACTGTCTGGCTGGAGGGCATAAACTACTTGAACCCCCAGAACAAAGAACAGGAAAAATATGCCTAGAGAAAAATGATGCTAACACAGGACTGCTAGGTCAAGCAACCAGGGCCATGACCAGCTAATAACTCTTGGTGACTATGATGAGTCACACCCAGCCATTTTATTATGGACCACTCCTATGGCAGTGTCCTCCATTAAAAACTAGCCCTTAGCTAGTTTAAGCCAACTCCACCCATATTATATGTGAATGCATGGGAAATAGACTCCCAAGTAGTCTGTCTGCTGAACACCACTGCTGGGTTCATTATATTCTTTAATAAGAGTAACATGAGGATGATATTATTACTGATGATGATGATGACAGCAATAATAATACTGGGCCCTGTAAGTGCAGCAGTCTCCCTCTGAGGACCTCCAATTACAAAGATTCAATCAGCCTCCTGATGACCCTGTGAGGTAAAGTACTATTACTCCCATTTTACAGATGGGGGACCTGAAGCAGAGTGGCAGACGCTTGCTTGCTAAAGGCACATACTGATGTTGGAGTCAAAGGAGAGACCTAAACCTATAGCCCTAACTCCATGGTGACTAGCTCACCCTCCAGTTTTGAGTAAATGTAACAGCCACTCCCCACAGCTTCTCCCCAGTAACCTGAATTCACTGATGACAGTCACTAACAGAGCAACCCTCAGCAGTGATCCTGGTGTGTGGACACCCAGCTCCTTCCCCTGAGTTCTAGCAGAGTGCCAAGGTCGGTTCCCCTCTGGCAAGCCCAATTCTCTGATTCTACTCTGCCTCCTCTAGGACTTCAGCTCGCCACACAAGGAAATGGAGCCATGTCCCTGATTAGAAGTCAATTTCTCAGGACAAAGAAACAGACTGAAGCTAACAGGTTAAACAGACATGCAAAAGTGAGGGGAGGGGTGGGCAGGGAGGACTTGTCCAGTGAAATTATCTTAAAACACAGCAAGAAAAAAAAGAGCACTTTGTCTTTCATTTGAAGTTAGTGGTTAGCCAACGAAAGACAAGACGGCCTGTGCGGATTAGCCAAGCCCAGGCCCTGCGCTGGGCTCTGAAGAGGAGCTCTCTCGGCTCCAGTGTGGGTGTGCAGGGAGCTCTGCCAGCCAAGAGCTGCTGCAAGTGGCCAGAAGCCCTTCTGGGGAGGACTGCTCTGTCCCTTCTCCGTATGTCAGTCTCCTATATGACCACATTCCTCTGGACCCACCTAAGGACCTACTTCTGCTAAGCTTAGGGATATGCCCCCCTAAAGCCCCCCAACACGTACTTGATGCTGTCGGTGTGGGTTTTGTATTCCATAATGGTGTTGGGAGGTAGGTTAAGCACTCGCCGAAGGGTATCCCGGATTCGGGCTGTGGTGGCTTGGTCGCTGGCAGTCTTATTCCATATTGAAATAATGTCCTCCTACAGGAACAGAGGGACTCATCAAAGCAAACCGGAGGCAGTGAGGACAGCAAAGGCAGCACAGGCAACAGACCTGCCCCCCAGAGGCTTACCTGAAACCGGACAGAGACCACAGCCCCACAAATCTCCTCCCCAACCATGAACTGTTCCCCCAACATGGCCAGGATGAGATTCTCCCAGCAACGAGATGCCAAGCCCTTCCGTAGCCGAATAATCCACTTGCCTCCATTTTTATTTGCATCATCCTATGAAAAAACAGAAAGCATTAAAGTTAAAATATAATTTCACAGCTGGTTTTGTTTGTTTGTTTTGCATGAAGTCAGTAAAAAGCCAAGGATTCCTTGACTACCAAGAGGTCTCGTCACCTTCCAATTATTCAACTTCATAGAAAAAATGGTGGTAGGACTAGGGAGAGAATGGGGAAAAACAGAAAAACAACGGAATCCTTATATGAGCTATTATAAAAAAATGGCTAAACAGACTCTTTGAAAAGATCCTTTTTTCCTGAAACTAGTTTAGGAATCAAAATGAAATAAACTCCTAAGAGTTTAACCAAGTGTTACCATGTCCCACACAGATATGAAGCCAGTCTCTACCCAGAGCCAGTCTAGTTGAAGAGATAGAAAATCAACTACAGTAACAGGCTGATGAGTGCTGCGGGAACCAGGAGGTGCACAGTGAGTTAAAGAAAAACGATGCAGAAACACTCAAGAAGAGGAAGCATTTAACTCTTTTAGTGTGATGGGCCAATATATCAGCTTTTGCATCTCGGGAGAAAAGTGCGGCGGGCCGATATGTCGGCTCCTACATAGACCACTAAATTACCCTTCGCATTTCTTGCTAGTACTGCTGGCAGAAGGTAGCACTACGAGGGTTAAGCTGGGTCTTGAGGGACTCAGGAGTTAGCCTGGCAGAGCAGGTGAAGGGCCCAGCAGGCTCCGGGAAGAACACGTCTGTGCGGAAACTCTCAGTGTGCAACAGGGTGATGCAAAGGAAGGTCTGGCTGTGCTGAAGGGAAGGTTTGAGGTGAGGGGAGACGAGGCCTGAAAGGCAAACTACATGCAAAATCATGTGAGCAATGAGGAGCTGTATGTGATCTTTAAAAATATGGGGGGTGGAGGGGGCAGGTGCAAAGGTGGGATCAGATTTGTCTTCTAGAAAAATGCTCTGGCATCAGAACAGAAGACAGATGCAGAGGGATACAACCTTTTGGCTGCCCAAGGCCACATTGAAAAAAATTGTCTTGGATCACACATAAAATACACTAACAAAAGCTCATGAGCTTAAAAAAAAGAAGAGGTCACAAAAAAAGTCTCATAATGTTTTAAGAACGTTTACAAATTTGTATTGGGCCGCATAAGGCCAGTAGGCTGCAGGTTTGACAAGCTTGGATTACAGCAAAGCCAAGAGATCTTAAAGCTCAGCTCTGGGTCTCCAGTTATTGCCTGTAAGCTTATTTGTTAACCACGCTAATCATATGTATATCATGGACATATGTCACACACACACAACCAGTTCTATGGGAATAAGAGTAATTAAAAAAGTAAAAC
The DNA here is from genome assembly GCA_004027555.1 of Craseonycteris thonglongyai. NCBI lineage: Eukaryota > Metazoa > Chordata > Mammalia > Chiroptera > Craseonycteridae > Craseonycteris > Craseonycteris thonglongyai. Next base: position 26,656 of record PVKE010000765.1, on the reverse strand, counting down.
AACTTCCTTTAATGTTGCTGTAATACCATTTTAGTGATTAAAAAACCTTGCAAAACCACCCAGCACCAACCCACCCAGACAAGCAATGGCACTGTGTTTTTTCCTAGAGGTCTCAATTCTAAGGATGTACCAAACAATGATGTAATTTTGAAAGAAGGCTCTATAATACTTTTAAACTTGGCAGGGCTAAAAAAAAAATACCTCCGCCCTCCCCCACTCCAAAACAAAAAACAACTTGCTCAGAAAAGAGCCCGATTCCCTAGGTCCTCACCTCCCACATGGGTTTAATTCCTTCTTTGAAGAGATGAAAGTCACTGTGGCCTGTCAAGTCCCCGGGACGTACCATATGGCTGTAAAACCTCCAGAACTGCTCCACCTGCGGACAGAAGGCCCAGAGTACAATGGGTCTTTTCTTTGAATGAATGCAAGATTTATTTAAGAGAAAGGCATAAACGTGGAAGACACACTATTACAGGTTATCCTTTTGAAGGATACATTTTCATCTGCAAGATTGTGTGGGAGGGAAGGCTTGTTAGACAAAAGGTGATGATGCAGTTGGATAAAAGAAAAATGAAATATTGTTGCTGTTAAGAACAAACTCTTGGGGAAGCCAGGATGGCTCAGTGGGTTAAGTGCTTACTTCATAGCCCGGGAACAGAGGATCGAATCCCGGCCCCAGCCTGTGTGGACCCACATGCTGAACTGGGGAGTGCCCGCAGTTCAGTTCTCACTGGGGCGAGACCCCGGCCCAGCTCCTGCCCTGTGCAGCCCTACACCCACCTGTGGAATGAAACTATGTGGAAAAACCAATGATGTGCAACTATGGAGACTGCTCTGGGCCCTCCCCCTTCTCTCTGTCTCTGTATCTCTCTCTCTCTGTCAAAAACAATAAAAATAAATCTTAAAAAAAAAAAGAAAAGAAAGAGCAAACTCTTTAGGTGAGGAATGCAAGCCTCAGCCAGGAGCCTTAGTTGAAGTTGCATCAGCCAATATGCATCCTTCCCCAGCAGCCGCAGCATAACCATAGCATGCTGCGAGGACCTTGTTTAACACAGTGGAAACCCTTAAACAAGTGCTACATAACCTCAGCCTGAACGTATTTGAACCAAATCACCTCTTGATCAAAGACTGTACTGGCGAATACAGCATTAGCTACAATGAAATACATTTTAGTTCTGTTTGGTTACTTAGGATAAGTGAGAGTCAACCCTATGTATTACTCTATATCATGCTGCCTTGGCAGGGCCAGGACTATCCAAAACCAAGCAGGATTTAGCCTCTCACACTTAGGGACTAAGTCCTCCTCCTAGCTAGATCATTTGTGTTTCTCCTTGCTACTCCTTCACAGTCTGGATAGAAAAGTAGACACACTTCTCTACAAATGTATGCCTATTGATACTCACCATATTCTTCCCAGCTCTCACAATAGTGACAGTGAAGAGGCACACGTCAGGAGGAAAGAGAAAATGTGGAACACTCTGAAGAGAAATAGTTGGTATTTGCCAACATACTGCTGAGGAGGCTCTCAGCAAGCACACAGCAAGACCCCATGACTTGTAGCTGAACGTGGGAACTGAGTAGACAGAGCTGCAGGTCATACTTCTAGACCAAAGCAACTGAGGAGAAACAGACCTTACACTGTGTGAAATGGCTGTCCCTTCTTCAGTTCCTCTATAGAACAGGACACGGGCGATGTCTCTCATGTTACAAAGAAGCCAGGAAAGAATGTCATTCCTAGGACTTCAATGTAGTATCTTGTCTCAACAATTGCTATGCCTAACTGTTTACAGTGATTTGGGATAGTGTAATAAGTGGCCATATGTATACAATGAGCAATGATCTTTTTCTACCCTAATACAGTGGAAAGAAATAGAGTGCACCCAATAGAAGCTGTGGCTCACAGTGTATTAGGAACTGGAGGGGGAGGTGAGGAGAAAAGCACACAAACCAGCCCCAATTCCCCAATCAAGCATTGCTTTCTTAGCAGTTCGGTCTCCTCCAATCTTATAGCCAGACTACACAATCTTACAGCCACAATCTTTAAACCATGAGAGAGGAAGTAAGCAGGTCAAGAAATATTATTAAACTTTGATTTTTCCCCCCCTTCTCTTTAGGCAATTTTGGTTTTTAAAGCTCCTAACTGAAACCAAAAAATAAGTGTTCAGACCCAGAATATGAGGTTCTGAAATCATCTTAATCATTTTACAGTTGAGAAATGGCTTCAGAACTTTCCCATCCCAGAGTCGAGCACCAGGACAATAAGCCTGGTGATTCCCAAGTCCAGGGCTCTTTCCATTTCAAAACACTGCTATTTCAGTCACCCCAATTTCAAGAACTTTTCCATGCTGCTAAACATGAGGGTCGAGGACCAATGGGAAATGCTGCTTTGGGTTTAACAAAAGGTTTCACATCATTGTTGCTCATATTGTGAGGCATTTCTCAATGCCTTGGATTAATGACAGCAGACTGTAAACACTGTCATACGTCCAGTGAGTACTGAATAAGCATTAACCCAAGATAATTCTATGATAAATGCTACTCAACTCGACGTATGTACCAAAAGAAAAGAAAAACCCTCCTTTCAGAAGTTGGGTAAACTCATATATGCTTTCCTAAGACAGAAGGAAAAATGCTAGAAACATTGCCACAAAATAATTGAACAGAATGTTGAGTAAAAACCTACTCCCCAGTTCAGTGTCTTCTCAACCTCCAAAGGCTCCCCCAGCTGTTCACAACGTAATGGCTGCCATTTTACCTGTCACATCGGCCACTCGCACATAGCACAGAATGACATTTTTGTGATAGATTCAGGAATGTTAGGAATACAGTTGACTCTTGAACAATACGGGTTTGAATTGCAAGGGTCCACTTATATGCGCTATTTTTTCCAAATGACCGGGACAAGTACATTTTTAAAATTGGAGTCCTTTGTCAGGCATTCTGGTACATGGGAAGAGTAAAAGAATATGGGCTTTGGAATGTGGCTTTTACAGTCTGCCCAACCTGAGTTTTAATACTGGTTCCTCTATTCAGTCAAGTAAATTACAACTGACCTGAGACTTTAGATCAGATACTTAACCCACGTCTCACTCTTCTCATTTGTAAAATATGGATGACATCACTGATCTCATAGGGCTGCCATAGCAATTAAAGGAAGTTACACAAAGTGCTTATTATTATGTCCTTCCTCTTTATTAATGTGTTGTAATGTTCGGTATATTATAGTTTCATTTTCTTTTTTCTTTTCTTAAAGATTTATTTATTTATTTTTATTGTTTTTGACAGAGAGAGAGAGATACAGAGACAGAGAGAAGGGGGAGGGCCCATATAGTTTCATTTTCTAGTGTCTGCACTTTAAACAGAAGAATGCCTCAAAAGTTACATGAAAATAACAAATTCTATATTTGATTCTGCCCACGGATGGAACATGCAGCACATAGAAAGTGCACTGTAACCGTTGCTGAACAAGCAGACAGTTTCTCAGGGAACACGCCAGCTGCCTCCGAGAGAGCTGCGGCCCAGCCTGAGCCCTCTGTACTGACAGTACCCATGGAAACAATAATTCGAGATTTCACTTTCTGAAGACAGGAAAAAAGATGCTACTTTATACATAATCACTAATACATCCAAAACTCTAATGGGAGGTCCTTAAATACAAAAGAAACTTTTGAATTCTACCATTGAGCTTCCTGAGAATAGATACCATGTATTAAACAGTAAATTTTGTATTACTCCTGATACTTTGCACATAGTAAGAATTCAGTAAATACCTAAACAAACCTGTATTTTAGTACTATTCCCTTTTGATCAATTCCATGATTCACACACTTGTTACCTATAGAGGTCTAATGAGAAACCTAAGAATGAACAAATCTGACCTCAGAGACTCAGGCCAGTCGACTAAGAAAACCAGAATCCTAAATAGGTTACCAGGAGGGTAAATGAACATAATATAAATACAGGCATGAATCTACTACCAACGTCTAATACATTAAACCACTAAGTACTCACAGAGGCAAAGGTGCCGATCTGTTTGATATTCTGTTCATAGCTCTGTGAGCTGGTGGGGCGGCCGGGGGTCCTCCGGGAGTACCAGAAGGTGTAATTGTACTGCAGGGGATGCTCTGCTGGTCCAGGGACCACAGCCTGCAGATTAAAGAAGGTGGGTTAATCCTGGGTATGTTTCACAAGCTCTGAGACTAAGAAAACACTTTATAGTGTCACTCCTTACTACCTCCACAATTTAAAAAGGACACATCCTCAATTACCTGCAATGTACTCCAAATTCTGCTTACCCAGTAAATTTCTTTAGTGGTTAATTGCCTGAGTTCCTGTAACATTTCAGCTGTATTCTTATGGCTTTTGTAACTTTCTACTTCATAACATAGGTAATTGCTATCTTATCTCAACATATTTCCAAGCCCAGCACTGCCTCCTCTATGATACTCTATCACTTACTGGCTAGTGACCTAGAGCAAGTTGTTTAACCTGCTTGTGCCTCAGATGCTTATTTGCAAAATAATAACCATCTCATAGGGTTACTGAGAAGACTAAATAAGTTAATAGACATAAAGTGCGTAGCACATAGTAAGTGCCCAATAAACATCAGCTACTATTAGTATCACCACTATTAAATGCAAGCTCCTTAATCCATAGTTTCATTCACCTTTGTGTCCACTTAGCACCTAAAACACTTGCATTTAGAGGGTACTCAATTTGTGGAATGAAGCGATTAATGACTACTTTGATTTTTAAAAAAAGAAATTGGGTAATGTAGAATTGTATGCCTGGAATCTATGTAATTTTTACCAACTAATGTCACCCTAATAAATTTAACAATTAATAAAAACAAAAAAAGCAAGAAAAAAATTGATCTATCTCTCTCTCATTGGCTACATTTTCTCTTCCAAGTCACTTTCAGCTTAGACTATTACTGACTGAAGGATCTAAATTTTCAAGAAATATGCTGGATTTAAAATACTCAGAAGCATCTGTTGAAGCAAATAACAGCCTTGTTAAACTCCAGGGTTAATCTCCCCTAGGAGAATGCTGGAAAAGCAAGGAAGCACCTCAAGGTCCTATGACAAAGGAGAAGTTCTGAGTCCCAAAATGAATTCAACTGATTCAACCATCTTTTCTTGAGAACAAAATCAGACATTACAAACAGTGTGCAATCAAGTTAATCTGGTATCTTCCAGATATACAGTCTCCATGAGATAACCATCTCTCAAGTCCAAAGGCAACCACATCTGTACAGCATGAACCCACCTTCCTCTTGCTGCTGCTCTGACTCTTGTCTCGTTCTGTTTTTTCCTTCTCACCATCTTTCTGTGTGCTGTTTTCTTCATTCTGATCATGGTCCCCACTGTCATCATCTTTCAATCTAAATAAAAAGGCAAAACAATGATATCCTGTGACTGAGCTGATTCTTGCTTCCATAACAAAGCCACCAGGTCAAGTGAACTACCATATAATCAATCTGAAGTCACTGAAAATACTAGCAATGAGATGAGAGAAAAGCAAGGGAATGCAGTAAGTCAACTAGAAGGATTAAACAAAAATGAAATGCCCATCAGCCGAAGTGTGAACTCCACAAAGTAGCTTCCCAACAGGCTGTGCAAAGAAGCAAGAGGTAAATGGTGTAAGGGATTGTTTTCTCTGCCAAAAATAAAAAGTCAATAATGAGAAGTTTCTGGATTAAATAACTGCTCGGGCATTTCAAATGAAGTTTAAAAACTTACCTATCTTTCTTGCCACTTCTTTTTTTTTTTTTGACAGAGAGAGAGCGAGACAGAGACAGAGACAGAACGGAACTGGGGGAACTCCCCAGTTCAGCATATGGGTCTGCACAGGCCAGGGCCAGGATTCGATCCTCGGTCCCCGGCACTACAAAGTGAGCGCTTAACCCACTGAGCCATCCCGGCTTCTCTTGCCACTTCTAACCATCTCTCCTATCCTTCCCCATGGCTAATGCTTTAGTTCAGGCCCTCTTCCTATTATCTCGATTATTACAGTAAATTCCTAAATGGTTTCCCTGACACAAATCACCAGCCACCCCTTTTCCACCCTCCACAAAGCCACCAGGCATGATCTTTCTAAATGCAAATATGACCATTTAACTTCCATGCTTAAAACTCTCAACTGTCACTTGCCCTTTGATGCCCACCCTGCAGGATAAAATACAACAGGATAAGATATTGTACAATGAATGAAATGTAAGACACTCTGACTCCTGCTGCTTCCCCTCCTCTTTCTTCCCCTCCCCTCCCAAAAAAACCTATATTCTCACATCTGTGCTATTTGCAAACAGTATCGCCCCCTCAGCCTAAGGTGCTATTCCTCCCACATCTGTTTTTCTCACTAGATGGAAGGATCCCTTTGTATCTCCACAACCTAGGACAAGAAGGTCCTGCCCTAACATGTAGCACGACATACTAAATCAATGTTGTATGAAAAGAAACAGAAATAACAGAAAAAGGAATTAATGTCTTCTTGCTTTATAAATACCCAGGGCCTTGCTCAATAATACTGTAGGTGCTACCTTTTTAGCAGTAAAACTACCCTGAGGCTTTCTGGCACACCTAAAGTTTGCTGGATCTAAACAAGATAAACAGGTGACTTCACAAAGCCGGTAAGAATGCTGTTTAGTCTAGGGATGGCCCACTAACTTCTCATGGATCTTCTCAGAAATCACCTTTCTGGCCCTAATGACTGACTGACTAGTCAAATGGTATTAGGCAATTCTCAAGAAAGGTACCAGAAATGCTCAAATTATAACTTAGATATTATCCTATACAGATACGAAAACCTGTTGTAAAGCATTTTAACTCCCCCCCCCAATGAATCCCCAGTGCCTCGCACATAACAAATACTCAATAAATATAAAAATGCATGAGATAGCCATCTGTTGGGGTGCCTACTCTGCCCATTTCACAGCCCTAGCTAAAGGACATACCAGGTGGTCATGCACTGTGCCATTAATACCCCCGTCCCCACCCTGGCCAACATCTGACTATGGAGGGCACTTGACTAAAGGGCAGTCCAGCCTGGTCAATCACTTATGCCTTAGGCAGGGCCTTGCTCAAAAGTATGAGCACATTCCTTCTTCAGCTTTTCATCCAGAAGATGAAGGATCACCAGAGTCAGAGCTTGGGCAGTCATATAGGTTCCATTTGAGAAAAGCCATGAGGGAAACAAGCAGAAGCCGAGAAAACCGGTGGTGGGGACATTGGAACAGATGAGCAGAGAAAGTGGAGGACTGATTTTCATTGTGATACTGCCATTTAATTGGCTTGGTTCAACCTCCCTGGACTTTCAGGAGACAATGATCTGTGCTTACAATACCCCTTCCCCTTTATGAAACTTGAGTTGGTTGGGTTTCCTGTCCAAAAGGCGTCTGTCTAGCACACAAGTCCTACAACATTTACCAAGTACCCACTGTCTCAGGTACTACAGAGAGTGCCTGTCCCCAAGGACCTGACTGAGGTGATAAGGATACACTCTAGCCTTGGCACGGTACAAAGGCCTCTCTGTTCCACCTACCTGTGCCAATATCATCTCCTGCCTGGTCCCTACAAACTCCTTTCACAGTAGTGATGATCCACCAACTTGCAATTCCCTGACCTCACCCCTCTGTTATGCTCATGATCAGGTCTCTTCTTGGAGAGCCCACTTCCCCTACTTAACTTGTCCTTCAGGACTCAGGTTGAGGGCCACTTTATCTTGAAAATACTTCCTAATCTCTCTCTAGGCCAAGCCAAGCTCCCCTCTTCTGGATCTCTCCATATAAATGTTTGTACTTGTCCCAGCTACATTGTCATGGCCAGTTTTTTGTCTCCTGATCAAGAACATCTCATGTGTTTTTCTATCGTTTAGGCCCAACTCAGCTCCTAATTCTTCTTTAGGGCATACCCCAGGGACTCAAACCACTTCCCTCTCTTCTCAGCTGCCATTCCCCCCCCCCAATTATATTCTCTGGGTTCCCTTCCCTTTAAGCCTTAGTTGAAGAGGGACACAATTACCCAGCATCTCTCATTTTGCTAGCTCCAAGCAAAGCATGTAAGCTCCTTTCTTTTTAGTGGTTTTGCTGCTAATCACTACTAGGAAACAGAAAAAACAAAACAAAAAATAATTATGTCTGAGAAGAAACAACACTATTGTGATCCCTGAACCACACTTTCCAACTGCCTTCTAAGATACTACCTGGAGTATCTTCGCTCCAGGGTGGAGCGAACCAACTACCTTGCCCTCAGAGCCTACACTTAAGGCAAGTCATTTGCATCCTATCTTCCAGAGGCTACTCTTCCTGTTTGAAGCTGGAGTTGAGCCAAGATACAATCATACTGAAAAAATCAGTGCTCCCTGAATTCGGGCAGAAAATGAGCATCTTTAAGGTTGACCAGCAGACCGAGTGGCACCGAACTGGTTCACCAAGAATCTGTCCAGGTATGTCCTCATACTCTAACTACATGGCTTTCTTGTGGGTAAGAACTCGGTCTAATTCATCTTTATATGTCTAACATCAGAAAGTGGCAGAAAACAAACATGTTTAGTGCATGGATTTCTAAAATCAAAGCAATATGAGGTAGAACAAGATGAGTGCCAAGTAAGCAGTCCAGATAATAGTTAAGGAGGGGCCAAAAGCTAACAAAGACACAGGAGAAATAAAATCAAGTTTGGCATCCAGATCTGAAAACCTAGCTTATCAGAGTTGGGACTGCAACATAGGGAAAGCATCTTGGGGGTTTGCATAGGAATGGCAATGACAGCAAATGACTTGACAGAGGTAGCGGGCAGGGAGCAACTCCAGTTCTGGGTTACATTTCTACAAGTGGAGCCCACACAGTGACCGGGGCTGGAGCTTTTTAACCTGAGCCCATCCGATGAGACCACTGCACTCAACTCGACTTTTAGAATTCGGGCAAGTGACACACACCTTTAGGAGCCGCATGGTGGACCATGCAGAAGCCAAGTATGTAACAAAGGTCTAAGAACTACAGATTTTTTGCATGAAAAACAACAAAAACAAGACTAGGGGCAGGAGTGCTATCTTCAATTGCTAACTTCAAATAAAGAAAAGTTTTGTTTGTTTTTTTAATTGCCTAGCTAGAAGACAGGTGTTAAAATATTCTGGCTCAGTATAAGGAATGGTTAATCATTACAACTAATTAAAAATGATCCAGGTTAATTTTTGTCAAGAGGTGCTTGAGCCAAGGTTACACAAATCTGGTTTTGAATCCTACCATATGGCCCTTCCTGTTGTGGGCGTTACTTAATCTCAGAAAGCCTCATTTTCCCTCTCTGTAAAAGGAAGGAACAAGATCCCCTTTGCAAGGTTGTAAGGATTAGAAATAATATATGAAAAGCACCTAGCAAAGATGCCTGGGTGTCATTATTATCATTCTTTCTTTTCTTATGGTTTTATTAGGATCGTTATTACCATTCTTAAACTAGCTCACTGCAGTCCTCCAAATAATCAGGGTAGGATTGAGCCAGATGACTCATAGAGTGCCTTCTTAAGATAAAATTTTGGGGAAGCTGGGATGGCTCAGCAGGTTAAGCACTTGCTTTGCAGCCACAGAGCCCGAGGATCAAATCCCAGCCCGACCCAGGCACACCCATATGCTGAACTGGGGTGTGCTCCCAGTTCAGTTCCTGCTGGGGCCTAGGCAGGAGGTTCCCAGCCCAGTTCCTGCCCTGTGCAGCCCTGTGCCCACCTGTGGAGTGAAACTATATGGAAAACTAATGCTGTCAACTATGGAGACTGCTCTGGGCCCTCCCCCTTCTCTCTGTCAAAAAAATTTAATTAATTAAAAAAAGATAAAATTTTGATTTGTTCAGTTCAGTGGAGAAAGGGGGCACAGAACCGACAGAAAGCTACACTGAGACAGGGCTCAGATCTGGAGTGCGGGGCTGCAGGGTCTATGATGGGGGAGAGGGGTAGTATAGGGATGGGCTCAGCTGAGCAGTAGGCTGTAGAAGTGCTCCGCCAAAGACTACTAGAAGAGCCCTCTGGGCAACCAGGAGACATTCCTGAGGAGCTGCCTGGAGTGCTGGAACCCAGGACCTCTGAACATGCACACCAGCACTCATGGTGCTGGAAAAAGCCCAAATCCCCACCAGCAGCGGCGAGTCACAACCTCAACTACTAACAGTAATTCCACTTTACATTTACACCTCACCATTTAGCAACTTGCCAAATACCATTAAATGAGGCTGAATGTGATTTCCCCCTGGCCATACCCCTGTGCAGCAGCAGGGCACTAACCACTAACGTGGCTTGGGGAACAATGGCTGAGACTGGGCGACTTTTCTGCTGTCAAACAACTGGTCATTGGTGGGTGTGAGACTGGAAATCGAGGTCTTCAGAAAAGAAGACAGATTTGCCGGGCTAAGCAGAAGAGAGCTAAGAGCACCACGTACCTCAAGATACAATCGCTGGGGGGATATACACAAAATTACTTTGCATTTCCTTTCTGCATCTCCAAATTGATACTTGGACTAGAACCGGGCAATGACAAGCAGATCCGTTGGGCAAGAAACCGAGGCGCTCTTGGAGAGCGTGCTGGAAGGGAAAGGGAAAGGGAGGGGGAGGGAGGAGAAAGGAAGCAGGAAGGCGGCTCAGAAGACGAGAGCTCCGTAACTGAGCAGCCACTGTGCGGGCTGAGCCTAAAAGCCACCTCACTGCACCTTCACAACGCCGGGACACGGGCTCCATGGCCGCCCCCAGTTTACAGGTGAGGAAGCTGAGCCTCAGCGAGGAGACGTGACCTGCCCGGGCCGGAATGAGTGTGTGCGGGAAGCAGGATGCAGAAAGCAGGAGCCGCCAGGCTGCGGAGACACCCCAGCCGCCGATGTCTGCGGGGCCCTCCCCGCCGCCGGCAGCCCGCAGCCGCCGGGGCCGGCCATTTGAAAATCTCCTCGGCGGCCACCCGGCCCGGGGGTCCCCGGGACCCCTGCACCCCGCCTCTTCAGCCCTTCCTCCCCACCAGCCGCCGGGGCCGGGGCCGGGGCCAGCCCGCCGCCCGAGCCCGGGAGGCCGGCGCCGCAGAGCTGGCGGGGCCGCGAGCCGCGGCGGGCGCCGGGAATGGCTGACGGAAGCGGCCCCGGGTAGCGGCCACGCGCCACTTACGCGTCGAACTTGTTGTTCATCCTCTCGTCGTCGCCACTGCCTCACAGAGTGACTTCCGCCGGGTCCCGCCGCCTAGGGCCCGGCCACTTCCGGTTGCGCGAGGCGCCTCGGAACGTCCGCGCGCTGGGCCGGTGAGGAGCCGGCGGCCCCGACGGGCGCGCAGGGCGGCTGCGCGGAGGCGCCGGCTCGGCTCGGGCCGCATCGCCGGCCTGCCGCCTCCCCGCCCTGGACGCGCTTACCGCCCCAGGGCAGCTTCCACTTTGGTACGGGCGACGTTATACCATACTCCTTGCCTCTTCGGGTTGCCGTGTGCGTTGAACGAGGTCATCAATGGCAGCTCCCACACCGTAACCCTCAGGAAGTGGTAGCCATGGGCAATGGTCGCTTACTTGTGCCAAGGAGCGCCAAAGCTCATCTCTGCCCTCTAGAACCGTCAGGGAGGTTGAGGGACTCATCCCAGGTGACAAAGCTCGTAAGAGGCTTACAGGAACCAGAGCTGGTCCCACCACCATCAGACACCAGCTTCTGCTTCAAACACACAGCGGCTGCGCGGAGACACGCTGGAGCGAAGGGAACGAACCTGCTGGTGGCCGAGCCCCAAAGCCCACAACCCTGTACTTGGGACAGTGAGGTACTTCCCGGATCCTCTGCCCTTCCCCCAACAGTGTTCCCCTGTCAGGTCTTTACATGTCCCTTACGCATTCTGAATCACCCTCACCGGTGCCTGTGACCCTGTGATGGTGAGAGGAGATGGGCACTGATAGCTGTGCCCGTAGTTACAGAGGAGGAAACAGGCTTAGGGAGCACGAATGATTTGCCCATGTTGACCTCTTGTCACCAACAGAACTCAGACTCCACCTGCACTCTCAAAGCAGGGTCTTGCCTCCCCCACAGGAAGCCAGTTGTCTTTTCCTAAGTGGGGTCAGGGGAGGCTGGTGCCTGTCTCTTCCCTGAAGGCGGAGCCCAGCGGTTCCCTGTTACCTCCCAGTCTCTCTACCTAGCTCTTCCTGAACCATTCTGGTTAGACCGGTGCAAATTCCCCGGCCTTAGAGAAGAGAAGGACGAAGGGTCTGTTTCCCAGACTCTGGAATCTTTTTTACAGCATCTAAGATTGGGTCAGAATTGGGAATTCTAGACACCAAACCTTGTTTAGTCACCAGTGTTCTGGGAAGCCCCTCTTACTCTGGGCCCCAATTTGTTGATCTGAAACATGGGGGTATAGTGATTCTTGCTTTTCTATGATACTTTGAGGAGCTCATATCTTAACAAAACAAAAAAGCCATAATAGAATTCGTGAAATCTTTCCTGATCTATGGCAAAAAAAAAAGAATATATATGAACAGAAAGGTCACTGGTGGAGGTGAGTGCTGGGTGCTTAGTGCACCCAAAGGCAGAGGAGGGAGTTGGCAGCTGGAGTGGGCTGCTGCCCTCCTGTTCAGAGAGCATTGGATTCTACTCTTCCCTCTTCTCTTGAGTTCCCTCTTTCAGGAGCCTGCAGGGAACTCATAAAAAGCAAGGTAGACCCAGGCCTGAAGGGCTAGGACCTTACCTCATTAGGGGCATCATGTACAACAGTCGTTAGGGCCTCAAAATTCATGGGAGTTGGTCATGCTTTGCTGAAGTGAGGAGAGTGCCAGGATTAGCTAGCGGCTGTCACATGGATGCTGACCCCCATAGCACACCCAGCCCTCAGCCCATCCACAACCACGCCAGGACTCCGGCTCTGTGACTTTATTTCTTCAGCTTTTCTCAGGGCTCTTTGGCTCCCATGGCCCTGACGGGTGCTTCCCAAAGAGCACACCCATGACCTCAGCAGAAGGTCACCGCTGATGGGACTCCACGTGGCTCGCTCGCAGCAGCAGGCTGGCTCAGGCAGGCAGGTAGGGGCGGGGGTCTCCGGGGAATGGCAGGGCCGGCACCCGGTTGTAGTGGGCCATGAGGAAGATACCAGCAGTACCGCAGACGAAGAGCGAGAGCATGGCCAGGAAGCAGACGCGGTCCAGCACGCGCCCCACCAGGAACCACTCCTCATTCCCCTGAGGGTGGGAGGCAGCGTGTGGGCTGACCTGTGGTGGCCCCACGCCCGCCCTGGCTCCCGGAACCATCCCTGGCCTTTCAGCGAGCCCCCCCTCCCCTGTGAGTCCCCCCTTCCCGTTCTCTTATTTCCTCGGGCCCTTCTCACCTACTTCCAGGCCTCAGCCTGACTGCTTCCATGGTCCCCTGCTGTCCTCCCTCCTCCCCACTCCTAACTCCACTTGTTCCAGCCCATTGCCCTGTGCTGGCTGCCCCATTGATCCTGCCCCCCCCCCCCCCCCCCCCCCCCCCCCCCCCCCCCCCCCCCCCCCCCCCCCCCCCCCCCCCCCCCCCCCCCCCCCCCCCCCCCCCCCCCCCCCCCCCCCCCCGTCAAGGCCAAGCCCCTCACCAAATACTCAGTCCCCCTGCCCACCCCAGCCTGGCTCACGCTGTCAAAGTGACTCCGCTGGCGGTGCACGCGGGCAATGAAGTTGCAGGCTTCCACACAGGCCTGAATGGCTGGGGCGGCCTGTTTCAAGTTGCCACACAGCTCCTGGCACTGCCCTGGCTCCGCCCCTTTCCCCGGTGCGATGAGAGGACAAGGTGGGGGAGTGCCATGGCAGAGAAACAAGCAGAGACAGTGGCCTCACCTCAGGAGCCCCAGCCTTGCCCGTCACTCATGTGCAGTGCCAGGGTTTTGGTGGAGAGGTAGCACTCCCCATCTGGAGCCCCCAGTGTCACACCGTGTGCCTCACCTGGTCTCTCCAGCGCTGCCCTCACCAGCCCGTTGCGCTGCCACTGCCGGAAGAGGACTTCACTACGAGGCAGACAGAGGGCTGCCTCCTCCCCACCGGTGGTTGGCCACCCGGTGGAGGAACCATTCTGTAGCCGGGGTTTGACGTCCTGCATGGCCACTGGGGCCAGCGGGCGAACGTGCATGTGCAGCAGCTGCGGCAGGAGCCGCAGGAACACCTGCAGAGGGAATGTTCTGGGTGGCCCGGCTGGGCAGCCAGGCTGGGCTTCAGCACAGAAGCTGAAAGTCGGCCTGAAGGGCTCCTGAGGCCAGAGGTCTAGAGGCAGCACATTAAGGGGCAGTGACTTGGCCCCAATACAGCTCAGCTGTTCTGCGCCAGAAATTGAGGCCAGGTCCCCAGACTTTTGTGCACTTGTTCCAAACACAGGTTCCTGGGCCCCACCCCGGCTATTCTGGCCCGGGATATGGTGGGGGTCCTGGGAATCTGCATTTGTGACCAGGGCTCCAGCTGGTGGGTTGCAGATCGCACAGATCACACAAGCCAGACTGCCTGGTCAGAATCCTGCGTCCTGGGGAAGCCGGGAGGGCTCAGTGGGTTAAGCGCTCACTTTGCAGTGCCGGGGACCCAGGATCGAATCCTGGCCCCGGCCCCGGCCCCGGCCCCAGCCCGTGCGGACCCATATGCTGAACTTGGGAGTTTCCCCAGTTCGGTTCTCTCTCTGTCTCTGTATCTCTCTCTCTCTCTCTGTCAAAAACAATAAAAAAATTAATTAATTAAAAATAATAAAATAAAGAATTCTGCGTTCTCTATTTTCTAGCTGTGCAACCTTGGGTAAGCTACTTAACCTCTCTGTGCCTCAGTTTCCTCATCTGTAAAACAGAGACGCTACTGATACCCACTGCATAGAGGTTTTATGATGATTAAATAAGTTAGTGTGGGTAATATCCCTGCCACTTGGTAAGCACTCCATGTCATTAATCCATTTGGGCATATGCGTCAAGACACAGCCAAGGCAGCTTTGCTGCTCAATATGGCCAGTGAGGAATACGAGTAGGGGCAGGGGTGCAAAGGAAGGTGCATGTGAGTGGAATGAGGCAGTAAGATGCCGGAGCGTGCAGGGAGGAGCCTTGCCTTGCGGACCCCTCGGGCCATGGAGTGTGTGTGTGGGGACCTCAAGGACACGTTGAGCACAACCACAGCGTTCACGACAATGAGGATGGTCACCACCAGGAGGAACGTCAGGTACCTGCCAGGGTCGGGGAGGCAGGAGGCAGGGCTGGCCCTTCGGCACTGCACCCCCAGTGCCCCCCACCTGTAACAGCGTCTCTCCCCAGCTCGCTTGGGGTGAGGGGCTGGCATTGAGGATGGGGGGTGGGCAGTGCCCAAGAAGGGAGGGCGAGAAGCGGCAGCAGGTGTGAGGGGCACCAGCCTTACTTGCTGATGAGGGGCACCGCCTGGGATGTCTCGGGCACCTTCTTGGCCACCAGGAAGAGGAAGACGGTCTGGGCCAGCAGCACATTGATGGCGACCGTGCACTTCTGGCCGCCCGCTGCCCGTGGTGAGAGGCCCTCAGAGCGGGTCTCAAGCCACCTCCCGCCACCCCACAAGGAGCCACCGCGCCTCCCCCAGTGGTCTCCTGTGCTGCCTGCCAGCCAGGGCCACGACTCCCCTCCTCCCTCAGGCTCCAGGTACCCTTGGCAGGAAGGAAGTAGATGAGGACGGCGACAGAGGAGATGAGCACACAGGGCGCGATGATGTTGATGACATAGAAGAGGGGCTTGCGCTGGATGAGCAGGTAGAAGACCACCTTCTGGTGGCCCGCCTCCTCGGCCCGAGCCACAGGATCCGGCAGCATCTTGGCCGGACGGTGCTGGATGGCCCATTCCCCGTTCTCTGTGGGTGGCAGGGCAGGGCGGGCACAGAGAGCTGGCTGGGCCACCCCCTGCCGCCCGCGTGGCCCAGCCGCAGGGTGGCCAGGGTGTGCCGCTGAGGGTCAGAAACGTGGGCGACTGTACACTTAATGCCCCTTCAAAATGGAAATAAGTATCATGGGGACAACCAGCACCTTGCTGGGCCTTAAAAAAAAAAGAAACGGGGAAGCCGGGATGGCTCAGCGGGTTGGGCGCTTGCTTTGCAGCCCCGGGGACCGAGGGTGGAGTCCCGGCCCCGGCCCGTGCGGAACCATGTGCTGAACTGGGGTGAGCTTCCCATGCAGGAGGCCCCCGCCCACCCATGTGGAGCGAAACCATGTTGAGAGCTGATGGCGTGCAACTATGGGGACTGCTCTGGGCCCTCCCCCTTCTCTCTGTCTCTCCATCTATCAAAAACAATAAAATAAATCTTTATAAACAAAAGCCATAATGTATGGTTTACTGTCATTTTCATCTTGAGTCCCGTGGGAGAGGGCGTGCACTTGGTCCTGCCCTGAACCCCCAGCCAGGTCCAGCAGGGGCCCTGGGTGGAGGTTACCTGTGAAGGCCTCAGGGTCAATGAAAATCCACTCGATGGTCTGCCCCTCCTCCTGGCTCAGCTGCAAATTGATCTCGCTGGTGCTGTAGGTCTGGGATCTGGTGGACGGGGAGGGAAAGAGGACCCACCCCTGAGGTCACACTAGACGTCATCTGAGGGCCACTGTGGGCAGTTTGGCCTCAAAAAGTGCAGCCAAGAATGTCTGGGTTCTCCACAAGGCCCTGGCAAAGAGATGAGGGGGGACTTGGGCTCTTTGAGGTCCGGGGAAGTTTGAGTTGAAGGGCCGGGAGGCTGAGGCTCAGCGGGATCATCTGATGTCTAAGGGCCCAGGGCCCCCTGTGGTCTAGAGGGGCCAATGGTCAGAACAGAGAAAACCTCGTCTGCACCTCTCAGGTCTGTTTACTGAGGACGGCCTCCCTGCAAGTTCTCCCTGTGAAAAGGCTGCGTCCTCTAAACTAGGAAGACCCGCACTGAGACCTCCTTCCCGCATTTATGGATGAGGACACCGAGACAGCCCCCGGCTCTCTGTGGGGCTGTGGGGCGTGGTGGTCTCGTGTGTGTGGTGGCACGCACATGCATGTGCATCGTATGTGCTGTGGCATGTACGTGCCTTCTCACCTACCCACCCCAGACATTACTTCTCCCGTTGGGCCACAGGCAGGAATACCCAGCCTGTGAAGGCAGATGAGTGAGGGGACTGGGACTCAGCAGGGAGGGACGTGAGCACCTTCAGGTGTCTAGGCCTGAGATGGGCACAGAGGCCCCGGACAAGGAGCCAGGCCCCCAGCCAGAAGTCTCATGTCCCCCACCCTGCCTGGGCCCCTCTTAGGACAGATCCCTATGCACCCCCCCGCCCCAACAACTGGCCTCACTGGAAGATGAGGGAGCAGTTCTGCCAATCGAAGGGGAAGTAGGTGACGGAGACCGGGCAGGAGGAGCGGAAGATGGCGGGCGGCAGCCAGTAGACGCAGCCGTCGGGAGACACGAGCACGTTGCAGTAGAGGGCCACCTCGAACACGCCGTCCACGCTGCACACAGGCCAGACCCCGAGGCTGGGGCTCACGCCCCCCACAGCCCCGGTGTGCCTGAGACCCACACCCGACACCAGTGCTCTGCTCCACATGGGTGGGGCCTGGGGACACCCAGCTCTCCCAGGGGCCTCGCCTCCCCCAGCGACCTCCCAGCCACCTCTGCTCAGCCAGGCTCCCCCGGGGCCGCCTCCTAGTCACGGCTGCTTTCTCCAGCTCTGCTCGGTAACGGCCACCCTAGTGATGAGCGTCTGCTAAGCTCTTGCCGAGGGCCAGCGCTGATTGCAGCGCTTGGCCTGCCCGTCTTGTCAACTCCTGGCAGCTCCTGCAGGAGCTGTCCTCATCCGCCCAGGCGTGTGTGACCGGGACAGGTCTAGAGTCAGCTCTGCTAGCCCCGGGGCCCTGCCCTCAGCACCTGCTCTCTCCAGAACCCGCCAGCCCCCGCTGTCCCCCCAGAACCGCTCCGTCCTGCTAGGCCCAGCCTTTGGGTCCTTTTGTGCCCCCCGCCCCCACGTGCACCGCCCCTCACTTGTTCTCTAGCACGACATCTGGCCGCCACACCATGGTGGATGGCACCCGCAGCACCCACAGGCCTTCATAGTCTTGTGGGTCCCAGCGAAGGCGATAGTCGCACCACTGCTGCAGGGGGAGGGCGTTCTCTGTGTACCCCCAAGAACAGGAGCCCCACCCGGGGGGGACAGAAGAGGTGGGTGGGGGGCACAGGCAGTTCTAAGAGCCTTGGGGCCCCCAATGGAGGAAAAGAGGGGGGCAGGGAGGTCACTTACCATCTCTATCCAGACGTTGGTGGTTAGGGCCTCCTCCCGCTCATTCTAGGGGTGCAGACTGAGGTATAAGCCCCCACCCCTGGCCCTCCCCAGATGCGTGCGAGTCCCCACGGGCCACGCTGGAGCCGGCCCTCCGTCTCCCCAACAGGCCCCCTCCTCCCTTGAGCTCACCAGGGAGATGAGGTTGGTGAGGGTGAGCTTCAGGCTCACGTTGACCACGTCGGACTCGCGCTCAGCGGGACGCAGGTGGGGGTTGTAGTTGTGCATCAAGTCGGCCAGCAGACGCTCCTCCTGGTTCCGGCCGTGGGCTCCTGCAACAGACAGCCATGAGCCGGGCTGCAGGGGCTTTGGGGCAGAACAAGAGGGAGGCTGTGGGAGGGTGTGACATGGGAAGGCAAGCAGCTGGGGGAGGGGGCAGACCCTCAGTCCCCTGAGGCCTTGGACCCCCATGTCCCCACCCAGGCAGATGGCCAGCAGAGGCAGGAGGGACAGCAGTGCCTGGCCCCCGTGCATGGTGCCACAGCTCCCCACAGTGACCGGGGTGGCACGGCAGCTCCCCAGATCTGAGGCCCAGATGCAAACTCTGGGTCCCACGTGACAGCCACGCTCCCCCCCCTCCCCCCAGCCAGTGTGGCCAGGCCGGCCCAGCCCCACCAGCTGTCTGCCTGCAGTCCTGTCAGCTGTTCTGGGATGGACACAATGCCAGGCTCAGGTTACCTGGGCTGGGGAGGAGACAGAGGGGCCCCGTCCGCCCCAACAGAGAGGGTCCAGCCTCCATGCACGCTCAGATTCCATTGTCCCAGCCCTCTGTTCACAGGTCAGGTGTGGGGCGGAGGCTGCGACCCGGGACTCTGGGTGTGGGAGAGAAGGCCGCGTGCTGAGGAAACCTCTCTCCAGCTCCCTCTAGTGGGTCAGCGTTCGGGAAGGTGTGGAAGCTTTGGGTTACGCATGGTTTGTACCCGAGTTTCTCTGTGACGTGGTTGAGGATTCCCAAGCCTCTCCCATCAGCCTAACATCTTCACGGGTCACTCCCCTGGCCCAAGACACTGGAGGGTAATATGCCTACAAGGAAGATGACTTATGTTCCCCGGCTTTGACATCTTTTTTTTTTTTTTAAGATTTATTTTTATTGTTTTTGACAGAGAGAGATACAGAGACAGAGAGAAGGGAGAGCGCCCAGAACAGTCTCCGTAGTTGCACATCATTGGTTTTTCCACATAGTTTCATTGCATAGGTGGGCGGGGCTGCACAGGGCAGGAACCGGGCTGGGGTCTCACCCTGGTGAGAACTGAACTGGGGGCACTCCCCACTTCAGCATATGGGTCCACACGGGTTGGGACCGGGATTTGATCCTCGGTCCCCGGGGCTGCAAAGTGAGCGCTTAACCCACTGAGCCATCCCGGTTTCCCCAGCTTTGACATCTTAACACAAGTTAGGGCGTCAGCTTAGGGTCCTCCCTGTCTCTGAGGCATGGGTCCCAGCTTTGTGGGAAGGAGAGCTGAGAAAGATCTGGAACCCGGGGCTCTTGTGACTAGGACAGCCCCTGACTAGAGGCTCCTCCATGGGGCCGCAGCATTTAGTAAACCACCCACAGACTTATGGTGTCCCCAGCATGGGGCAGGCACAGATCGAGGCTGGGGGATCCAGGCTACCCTGAGCTGCTCACGGGAACTCACAAGATCAAGTCTGTGGCCCCTCAGACAAGGGCCCAGAAGGGCCAGAAAACAAGCTCCATCCACTTTGAGGTTTGTGGTCAGGGGACAGGTGGGGCTGAGGCTGATCTAGGAGGCGACGGCCATGACCACAGGCTCAGGACACCTGTCCTCTGACTGCAAACTATTGTGTCTATTCCAAGCAGACCGGTCAGCATGTCCCAGTTGGGGGACAAGACAGAAAACTCAGGTTTCCATCCGTGACACCCGCCACTCAGCATGTTGGGGCGTAGGGTGGTGGATACCTCTGAGGTTTGGAGAGCACCATTTGGAGAGGCCATGCCCCCCACCCCATAAATAAAGGATGCCTGTGACATGTCAATGTGTGTTAGTAAACTGGAAGTCTGTGGAAGTGCCCTGTACTTGGAAATCCAGGTGAGGACAGCTGACATGGCAGCTCCTTCCAGCAAGGCTGTGGGTCCCTCCTGTCCTCACCAGGACTTGGGGGGCAGGGTTCACTGTGGAGGTGACAGTGGCCTTCCTGGTCACACCTGCATTCACTGCGTTACCGTGTGGGTGGCTCATCTGCCATCCTTGCATTCGGTCCTGTTCCAAGCCCCACGCTTATTTTTCCTGACAACCTCCCACCCCCACCCCCCGCCAAGCTCTGGTCTCACCACACGTCTGACCCACTTTCGCTGGAGTTTATAAAGCCAATGGCCCCTTCTCCCCACTCTGCCCTCTGGTCCCTCCAGACTCAACTCCCTCCTGCACCCTACAGAGCAATAGCCCTCCCTTCTCAACTCCCCTCCAACAGCACACTTCATCAAAGATCATTAATAAATAATGGATCACCTATGCCACCCCCTTCCCTAGCACCCAGCTGACGCTTCCACGTTTCTGACTTTTCCGTTTCCCACAAGTGGCTGGGGGGGCGGGGGGAAGAGGAAGATTATGGAGACTGGCTTCCCTCGGAGGCGAATCAGGCCACCTCCCTATGTATGAAGATTTGAAGTCCTGTTTTCTCCCCTTCTCTCTGCTCTTGGAGAGAGGCTGAGAAGACATCTCCCTGGTTCTCAGGAAGGTGATCATCCTTGAGGAGCAGCGGTTTCTGCCCTTGAAAAGTTATTAAGGGGGAGGTGTAGGACCCATTAAGAGAAAATCTTCTGTAGGCATTAGCCGTAGTCTAACAACTCCTCCTCTATTACCACCTCCTACTCCAGAGGCTGGAGCACACAGTGTTCATTTCCCAGACTCCCTTGCAGATCGGGGTGGCCATGGGATAGCATCTTGAGCAATGGGATGTCTGCAGAAGTCGGCTGAGGGACTTCAGGGGAAAGCTTTTGCTTTCTAATAAAAAGGGGTCAGAAATGGCTGCTTCTTTCCTGCCTTGAACGTAGATGTGAAGTGTGGAGCTGTGGCAGCCCACTCGCAGCCTGGAGCAACAAGCCTGGGTCCCTGACAGCTTTGTGGGATACCTGGCCCACTGTTGTAACCACTCCCTCACAATTCTTACTATGACAGGAAGAGGAAACCTCGCTTGTTTAAACCCCATTCTTGGCGTTTTTCTGTTCCTTGCAGCCCAGTGCATTCCTAATGGATTAATTGCCCTTTGAAAGAAGGTGGGAAGCCCTGTGGGCCTGGGGAGGGTGTGTAGGGACATCCCTGGCTTCATGGGAAGCTGGCCCCTGTGGGTGTGACTTCCTGTGGATGGAAGGAGATAGAGTTCTATGTCACCCACAGAGTGGACCAAGCCTGACAGCACCCTGGGGCTGGATGCGGGGGTAGGGGGTGCTCTTTGGGTACCCACTGTGACTCTAGGAGCCTGCACAAGAGGCACATTTGGTTCGGTGCCTCTTGGGGTTGTCTGTGATCATGGAAGGCTCACAGCCAGCTGAGCAAGAGCTGACAGCTGAGGATCCACCTGGCGATTGAAGTGTGCAAGAACGGTGGGCAACGGCACCACCGTGTGGCCGAGAGAAGCAACAACAGTGGCCGAGGGATCTGTGTAACGCCCGCCCCCTGGCGTCTCTGCGCAGACAGGGTCCCTCCCAGAGTTGTGGATGATTCCAGGCAAGCCCGGGGATTCCTGCTCATCTGATGGCGTTAAGTCCAGCCTAGTTTTCCTATTCAAAAGGAAAAAAATTAAAAATCTGTATCTTGATTGCCAGAGGGGAGCGGGGTTGGGAGCTGGGTGAAAAAGGCCAGGAGATGAAGAAAAACAAATTGGCATTTACAACATAGTCCCGGGATGTGAAGTACAGCATAGGGAATACAGTCAGTCATGTTGCAACAACTAGACAGCGTGCCAGTTGGGTCCTAGACGAATAGAGGGATCACACATACATTATGTAAATGTGTAACCATGAGGCTGTACACCTGAAACGAATATAAAGTAATATTGAATGTCAATCGTAACTGGAAAAATAAATAAACAATCCATTTTAAAAATCTGCACCTTGAATTTGTGGATGATTCACACTGGAAGGCAGAAGTAGGCAGGGTCAGTTTTGGTTTTGCCCTCAGTGTCATGGGAAGACTAAACACAGGGCCCTCTGTGCACCTGGGCTCACGAGGTCATTGGCTCTGAGGGAAGCGGCTGAGCTGCGAAGAGCTTAGGCCCGTCCCTGGGGAGGTGAAGAGCTAGGCTCTCCACGCCTGCTCAGTCCTCTGTCAGTCACCATGCTGGGCTGGGATGTGAGAGACCCTCACAAGAGCCCCCAGGGGCCCACACATGAGGAATGAGATCAACAACTACCCCTTAGATCTGCAGGACACACGGAAGTCTCTTCAAGCTCACTAGCAAATTCGATGTTCACAACACCCACCAGCGGGACTTATTTTACGCACATTTTGCCGATAAGAAAACTGAAGCTAAGAGAGGAGTGGCTTGTCCAAGGTCACCTTGCGACAAACTACCCCAAAGCGTCTCTTAAAGTAACAACTATTTATTGTCTCTCACAGTTTCCAGGGGCCAGGAGTCTAGGAGCAGCTTAGCTACTGATTTGGGGGCTGTCCTGGGGCTTTGATCTCAGCTGAAGGCCCCGCTGGGGCTGGACAACCCACTTCCAAGTTCACCCATGTGCCTGTTTGAAAGGCCTCCACCCCTTGACATTTGGGCATGTCCATAGGCTGTTCACCAGGCCAGCTGGCTTCCCTGAAGTGTGAGATCCAACTGAGAGTGAGGATGAAGGAGAGCGAGCGAGCGAGAGAGGCTACAGTGTCTTATAACCCAATCTCAGAAGTGACATAACATCGCTTCTGCCTCGTTGTATTAGTCACACAGACTGCCAGGAAGTGGGGATCACAGGCCATCCCAAAGGTGGGGACCTCACAGAGTCTTACCTCTTAGCTCCTGTAGCCCCAGCCTTTGACCCTTAAAATAGGATTGGTGGGGAGAGTTGTCAGATTTAACAAACAAATATATAGGGTGCCCGGTTAAATCTGAATTTCAGATAAACACGAATAATTTTTCAGTGTAAGCATGTCCCAAATCTTGCCTGCTAATCCTTCTTTGGGCGGAGGAACAGGTGCCCAAGAGGGGACACTCCTAGGGGGAGGGCTGAGTTTGGGGGGCTCAAGGATGGTGCATGTGAGCTGAGGTCGATGGCTGACCTCTAACCTCTGTGACATCTGGGCCCAACGCTCCCACCCCAGTCCTCAGCTTCTCAGAGGGACCCAGATGTAGTGATCAAGACGAAAGGGCTGGGAAGACCACTCAGCAACCCTGTCCAAAACCTCCTTCCCTAAGGGGTCTGGAGAGAGAGGCACCCCCAATCTTGGCTCCAGGTGGGGGCTCAGAAACCCAAGCCTGAGGGGCTGACAGGCGGAGGGTGGCCAGAGGAACCAGGAAGTGAAGGTACAGGATCCCACCCGCTCTACCCCTACCTGAGGGAGGGAAAAAAAAGAAAAGGCCTCTGTCTTTCTCACAAAAAGGTCCCAAAAGGCCAGCGTGTGTGGCATCCTCCCTGGTCCCTGAGCCAAACCCCTGCCTCCCGCTAAATCAGGGGTGTCTAACCTTTTGGCTTCCCTGAGCCACACTAGAAAAAGAATTGTCTTGGGCCACACATAAAACACACTCACACTAACAACAGCTGATGAGCTAAAAACAAAAACAAAAAAACAAATCGGTCGCAAAAATATGTCCCGTCAATGTTTTAAGACAGTTTAGGAATCCGTCCAGGGCTGCATGCGGCCTGTGGGCCGGGCTGCAGGTCTGGACACGCTTGCTGTCATTGTCCTGCCCCAGGACGATGACCCGTCTCAGACCTTCTCGGTGTCTGTCTGCAAAGGAACCACTGTTGAGGAGGGCTTCTTCCTCCCTCCTTTGGTTGGAGGAAAGCCCAGCTCATCGCCGCCCCAGCCTCGAGGTCCAACGGGGCTCACGTCTCAGGGCCAGGAGTTGGCTTCTCTGGGAAGAGCGGCTCCTTTCTTGGACACCCTTGTCCACATGGCTGCCCTCCCCAGCCAGCCACCCCTCAAGGCCCACCCCGTTTGGGCCCAAAGCCCCCCCAGAGCTGTCCTGGGAGCTGGGCCAGGCCCGGCAGGGCAGGTCCAGTCTAGATGAAGCGCTTGTCCTGCTCCAGGTAGGAGAAGGGGTCCCCAGGGAAAGGCTGAGGTGGAGGCTGGTTGTAGATGCCCTGCAGGAAGATCCAGGCCGTACCCACCACCATGACGGGCGTCACCACGAACAGGCAGAGCCGGTCCACTGTGCAGGCCACCCGGCTCCAACAGTCCTTCTCCTGGGGACACGATGGGGCGGCAAAGACGGTGGGGTGACGAGGGCCCTCAGACCACAGACCCACACTCCAAGCTGGGGCCCCGTGATGGGTGTGACCTCCGCGTACCTGTAGGGGCTGCCTCAGGCTTACAGCCAAGGGGCCATGCTGCACGTGCAATGGGGTTCTAGGCAGGGACTCCCCCTCTCTGAGGGGGCCGGGGATTTGCGCCCACTGTGACCTCCGTCTAAGTTGGTTATGTGCCTCTGAGGGGAACTGTGCCCCCTTAAGATAGTATACACTTGATCAGTGCACTGCTTAAACACCTGGACTTGGCCACCCTGTGGCTACCCACCTCGTTGTAATTGTTCTGGTCCCTCATGTGGTTGACAATGAAGTTGGCCCCATCCACAGCTGGCTTCAGCTCACTGAAGAGCTCCTGCTGGGCCTGCTCAGAGCTTGCTGGGGGCCGGCCTGTGGACACCAGGCCAGAGGTGGGCATGAGGCCTGCCCCCACCTCACCTCCCCTGGCTGGGCCAGACCCCAAGCCACTGGGCACCCACGTGCAGTTGTGAGGCGCCGGGCCAGCCCGTGCCGCTCTGACTGCTTCTCGAACATGAGGTCGCTGCGGGACTTGAGCGAGAAGTACTCCTCCGCCTTGGAGATGTAGCCCAGGGAGCTGCTCCTTCGAGTCAGGGTCCCAGGGCGGGGCCCGTCTTCTGCCGGGCGGGACATGTACAGGAGATCAGGCAGGGTCTCCAGGAAGAGCTGTGGCAGGTCAGGGGGACACGGAAAGGCCACTGACCCCACATGGGTCATCGCCACACATCCCAATGTCTGGGGCTGCATTCCTGGCCACCACACGATGCTCCCCAACACGATGCTGTCATTGACCCCACCCTCACCCCACATCGATCCCCTCCTGGTGGGCTTTTAGGTTGCTTCCCTCATACTCTCAGCACAGAGCAGAATTCATTGGTCGACAATGACTTACATAAGAAAAACAAAAAAAGTAAGAAAAATGCCCCCCATGCTGAGCTCTCTTCTTCAAATGCTTAAAGACCCAAAACACTGCTAAACCACCCTCAGCTGTCCCAGAACAGCCAGGGGGTCTCCTGATGATGTAGAAGAGGGGCTTGCGGCACATGATGTGGTAGAAGGTGACATCCTGGTGGCTGGGACGGTCCACAGTGGCCGAGAGGCAAGGGCAGCCCTCTCCCGGGCCCCTTGCCCCACAGGCCTCTGCTTTTTAGTGCAGGTATAATAGACATACACTAGAACGAACAGGTCTGAAGCACACACGAGGGCTGTCCGGAAGGTGTCCAGCCGTGTAACCATTCTTGTTGTATTGACAATGGCTGGATTTTTCCCAGACGGCCCTCGTGTAGCTAGAAGAGTTTTTGCAGATGCATTCAAGTGTGTAAATACCGCCCAGATAAGACAGTGAACATTATCCCAAAAAGGCTCCCTCATGCTTCCCCACATCAAACCCCACCCAGCCAAGAGGCAACTGCCCTCCTGACTTCTATCCCTAAAGTCTGGTTTTGCCTGTCCTTGAACGTCACAGAACAGGAAGCTGTGTGCAGTCTGTGCTCTTTGGTGCCGGGCTTCTTTCATGTGACATCACACGGCGGCGTGTGAGGCAGCAGTAGGTACTCTTCGTACTGCTGAGGAGCACGCCACGTCTGAATGCACGACAGTGTTCTCACCCGGGTTCCTGTGGACAATGTCCAGCTCTGGGCTACTGACAGCTCTCACCTTCTTGACCCCCTCAGATAGCACGTGGGTGCTGGGTGTGCGGAAGTGGATGTTGAGCACGATGACACCGATCACCACGACCATGGCCACCAGCACCATGCCGAAGAGCAGGAACCTGTGGGCACACATTCAGCCTGGAGCTCCTGGGGTGTGGCAGGGTGACGTGGGTGGGGCGGGTGACATGGGGCATGGCAGGGCCTTGTGGGGCAGAGTGGGGTGACATGGGGCGTGGCAGGGCCTTGTGGGGAGAACTGGGGTGACATGGGGTATGGCAGGGCCTTGTGGGGCCTTGTGGGGTGACATGGGGCGTGGCAGGGCCTTGTGGGGCCTTGTGGGGTGACATGGGG